>JAGVSP010000810.1:0-50994 GCA_022494985.1 Micrasema minimum
AAATCAATTAGTGTCTTTTCGCAACCATCGATGGGAGATACGTTACTCCCGAAACCAGGTAGTGTAGGTAAATTCCTAATTTTATAGAATAAACCAATCGTAACACATAACAGGTGTTTTATTTAATCATAATATAGATCATGGGTTAGCTCTAAAATGGTAGTAAATTCGTATTTATTGGCGTGGTGAATTTCTTACAACAGAATCTTCTTTTACTCTCTACGTGAAACTAGGATAACTCTGCCGGCAGACCATTTCACAAAGATGACAAACAAACACCTAAAAGACTCTTGAACATTTTGATGGCCTGTTGAACAGGTTTTCTTTCGAGTTGACTTATCAGGAGACTGGAGTAAAGTGGCCTTGTTATGTTTGTTCAAGTATCCACCGTCTTTGGGCATCAGAAACTGAAAGAGGTAGCTAGAGATATACGACATTAGTACCAGAATTAAATGGACTATTACATGATTAGAACGAAAAAGCTTGAAAGATACCTTATGAGATGTTGTATTGGATGTGAAAACATCTCAGAAACCACAAAACTTAGACGCACAAACATCTATATTACCTAAAGGCATTAAAAAGATACCCAAGAAAGAACCTCATATTGGCCTGTTGTCAGAAACTAAGAGCGTCTGTAAAAGCCAGTAATTACATCCTGTTTTGAGGGGAAATCAATGAAAAAAAAGGAAACAAGGCATTTCTCTCATGAATTTCGAATCCAATCTCTTGACTGAGGATGATAATGCTGCCTGGCTCCGCATGGTTTTCTCCACCTGGAACAGTTTTTTTGTTTACATATATTAGGTCCTTACATATGAAATTGGCGTTTTGCCGTACTGGCAACTTTGATCTCAAATATACTTCTCTTTGGTTAGGAATTCCAAATTCAAATTAATACAGCTATTTACTCAAGTATTTGTGTTTCGAAAAATTATAATTCATTTGTTTTTTCCTCAAATTTTTTTTTCTTTGCGTCACTCAGTTTACAAAATGGAAAACTTGAAATATCGCGTTATCTACGAGTACGAGTTCCACCGTGGCACCAGTGCTGCAGAAACGGCTCGAAGGATTAATGATGTGTATGGCGACGGTGCCGCAAAAGAAAACACAGTGCGTTTTTGGTTCCAACGTTTTCGTTCTGGAAATTTCGACCTGCAGAACAAGCCCCGTGGACGGGCGGAGACCAAAGTTGATAATGAAGAATTGAAGGCTATTGTGGAAGCGGATCCATCGCAAACCACGTCCGAGTTAGCTGCAGGCTGCGGTGTTAGTGATTAAAAACTGTTTTTAATCCACTTGAAGCAAATTGGGAAGGTGAAAAAGCTTGAGAGGTGGGTACCTCACGAATTGAGTGAAGCAAATCAACAATCAGCTAGACCACACACTGCACAACAGACGGCTACCAAATTAGAAGAGCTTCAATTGGAATGTCTAAGACATCCACCGTACTCTCCGGACCTTGCCCCAACAGATTATACAATTTAAAATTACTTTTTAAAGTTCTTATCTGTGCTGCTCTGCAGACTGCAGGCGCTGATATAACTCAGACAGTCCAGTGACCAAGTAATTCTGTAACTGTATATAACGATTTAGGGAATGGATAATAGATATGGCTTTCATTGTAAGTTCTTCCGCTGATGCGTGGACCGAGACCGAGTCGAAAAGAAGTAGAGACGATTTATAAAAACCATTACATTACAATCAAGTGAACTTTATTCATTATTAATGTATGCTTTCCTTTATTGTTTATAGATCTGGCTTGCCTGAGTTTGGACTTCCGCCATTCAGCACCACTCTAAACAACCAGACATACAGCTTTGTCGAGATGTGCTCTGAACTAGGTTCCTCCATCGTGCTTGTTCCCATCATCGCAGTATTGGGCAATGTTGCCATCGCTAAGGCATTTGGTAATTTTATTTTTATTACTTGATATACTTTGGAACTATGTACATGTTGTGTACCAAAAGGGCTCCATTTAGGTCCTAGTTTGTACATGAATTTTTATAAGAGTTTTATTGATTATCTTTTCAATCCAATTTCACTTGGATTGGAAACCAAAGATTATAATAGCGCCTACAGATTGCCTCATTTAACGTAGTATTACATTATTAACCTTTTTATAAATATTGAACAGAATTTACAGTTCTCCTCAAAACAGGTTATCGTAGTGAGAAATACTGCTATTTTTTTTTGTTTCCAATCCTGAGGTTAGTCTGCAAGCACCCCAATTCTGTCACCTCTTCATAAAATTGTTATTAAATAAATAAACAATAAATTCAAATTACGTATGGTGTTCCACAAGGGTCTCACTTTGGCCCCATTTTGTTCAACCTTTTTAACGTTTTCCAGCTAGCGGAGACAGTGTGGACGCCACCCAAGAGCTGCTGACCCTGTCCTTGTGCAATATTCTTGGTTCCTTTGCCCGCTCCATGCCCGTCACCGGGGTCCTTCTCCCGCTCTGCTGTCAACCACGCCAGTGGGGTTAGGACTACCATGGGAGGACTCTACACTGGTAAAGGATACAACTCAATCAATCAATTTAATCCTATATATCCCACCATGAATACTGTACTGCACTAAGTTTTAATTTGTCAAAAATTAACTGAAAACACCATGTAGTAGCTCACATCGATCGTCACATTTCTGTCTAAGAATCGTCCTTCTATCTATTTCCTACATCAAGATATTAAAGTTTAAAAAATTCAGTTTCAATGAAATAGTACTGAAATAAAATATTTCCCAAAAGTGATTGTTTTTGAGTTAGTGCAGTTTAGTTTTCATAGGATTCCATAAACTGCCTTTTCTGGTTCACATAATCAATATATTATTCTAATGCTAGCTCTACATCACACATCTACACTCATCCGAAGTTCTTAGCCTAAGTACTTTCAAAGTCGACCAAAAATATAGGTACTTTGAAGATGACATGACCTACTACACTGTCCAACTTCACGGAGTTTAAAGCTAGCTTAATTTGTATTTTACAAAATGCCTGCTGGTTTTATAGTTGTAAAGAGAACTATGTGTAAATGCACAGTGTTTAAAACTTCACTTTTGAAGTGTTTTCATTTAATCTACCTATATATTTACGTTAGTAAATAAGTGGAGAAAGTAATATTTGCCTGTTAAACTCCATAACTTTTTCTATGAATCGTGATTCAATACAAAATTTTCTTAGACCAGAGTCAGTGACTTTTATCCTAATATGTTTCTGTAATTGACATCTGTTGAGCCATTTTTCAGGTGGTGAAGCCGATGTGGCGCTCAAGCCGGAAGGACCTAATCCCAACTTTCGTGACCTTCCTGCTGTGCCTGATAGTCGGAGTGGAGATCGGCATCCTGTTGGGAGTCGCCTGCAACATTGTGTTCCTGTTGTACCCCAGCGCCAGGCCCACACTCCATGTTGAGAAGGACAGGGTAAATACAACTCTCCTTCCTTCCATCCCTGATAGTAAGAGTGGAGACCAGGATCCTGCCAGATACAAGGGTTTATCGACCTTGTATCGTCGATTTTCTATGGATTTTGATCTGTATCTACATGTTCATGCTTCCAGCCCAGAGCTCTTTCTAATCTTTGACAATATGAGAATAGTTTTCTAACCATTCTAATTTGACTGTTTCCAGTCTGCATCAGGTGTGGAGTACCTCCTGGTGACTCCTGGCAACAGCCTCTACTTCCCAGGAGTTGACTACATCAAGGCATCAGTTAGTAAGGCGGCCACAAAGCAAGGAGGGTGTCAGCTGCCCGTTATCGTAGACTGCAGATACGTTCTCGGTATTTATTTATTTATATATTTCGCATAGATACTATACCAAAGAAGGTGAATAATAATTGACTATACATACAAGTTCTTAACAAATAATTCAAACAAATTGGTTAATTTCTAGGTGCTGATTTCACTGCAGCGAAGGGCATAGCTTCCCTCTCTGAAGACTTCTCCCGACGCGGCCAGCCTCTGGTGTTCTACAACCCTCGCAGTACCGTGGTGGATGTGTTCAGGGGCGCAGGACTAACCAGCTTCCAGCATGTCACCGGAGTGACCGAGCTCGACAGGCTACTCAATGGTAAATCTCACCCTTGGAACTAAACTCTTTTAAACTTTGTGGTCAAAATGAATGCAAAAAATTTAACAATAACTTCACTGTGAGCTTTGATAACGATTATTTGGCTAATTTCTATAAGATTATGATTGTAAAAATTACCTCAAGGGTGCTTTACCACATTCATCTTCTAAGTTGTTTACTGTTTCAAGTTGAAAGTGTGCTGTTAGAATTCAATTCCAGCTCTCTGTCTCCAGCACAGTTAATAACCTCTTAGAGAGAGACACCTGTCGCTTTAGCCACCATCTCATTTTCTCCTTCTACAGGATCATGACCTTTTCCACTGCAGTAATCTAGACGTGATATACTCGTATATGCATTTACTAAAGTCTTAATGGATCGACTAGAAGCACATAACTAGTCTAGTTTTGTTTACTGCTTTTGCAGAAAATATCATGTAATGTCTTCTTTCTAGATTTTGACAGCAAACGTCCATTCCCCAACGGAGCTGCCAACAACAAAGAGCCAGAACAATCTCTTCGCTACAGTTCTTCATCCAACTCTCTTCACCGCCGTCGGGATAGTCACGAACTCGTGGAAGTCGTCAGTCCTCATTCCATCCTGTCTGCCAGAGCTCATGATGAAGCCGTCTCGCAGCCGCTCCTCAACGGAGTCAACCAGAACCCTCAGATTGTGCCCACTCGAAAGAACGCAGACTAAAGATAGACTTGAGTATTTATCAACTTAGTTTTAGGGAGTGTAAGATCATGTTTTATAATGTCCATTAGTTGTATTTTTGTATGTTATGTACGAGTCCAGTGAGTGTTAAGTATGTAAAGACATTGTTCAATCAACAATAGTTGGTTTTGTTTTGCATTCCAAATGTCGTTGATTACTGCTACACACAACCTATCAATGTGACATTTGCGTCATAGAAAAAACTATGAAATTTGTGTCATTCCATAGAAATTTTCATTATTTAGTTTTGGAACACGATTAACCAGAGAATTTTAACAGAGCCAAACAACCCATTCTGAAGCAACTAAATACTTGTACTCTTACCCACGGTTGTTTTTAATTAAAGTAAGACTTAACTTTTACTTCTGATCAAACAACCGGTCCTTAGAATTTTGTCAGGAATCCCCATAAAGAAAATAATCGCAAAGTTGTATTTCTGTATGAGAATACAATGAAGATTGGCAATTTTTTTTGTAACTAGTACAACTTAATAAAAAACGTCTTAATTTTATTGTTGTTTTAGCAATGTCTTCAAATGTATGACTATATTAAGGTATTTTATATTAAAATTACTGTAGTTTATCATTCATTTTACGTCCTGTGAACTCTCTTATAAATACTAAAGACAGAGGAGATAAATAACTCCTTTCTTGAATAATGTTTCGAACAGAATAATGGCTTTCGAAAAGTGCTTTCCTAGAAACACTATGTGGCATATATATTGATATTATTTACCGAATCTTAGATATGTATTTACCAAATATTCCCTTATCCCCACCCAATGGTGCATAGGGCACTGCATTGGAACACCGAGTACAGTGAATCTTGATCATTTTTTACATGAAGCCAAGATGATCAGTCTTACACTTCAGCGCCAGCCTAAGGTATCACATATGAAATATTTTTAAGTGAATTGTTAAAAACCACACTCGAATCAATATTTTGTATTGACCCTGTCGGGAATCGAACCCGCGACCTCGTGCTTGGTAGCCCAACGTGCTGCCACTACTCTAAAGTGAAATCAAGATAGGTTTGATACTTTAAAATTTGCATTTCATCGTTTTGCCTGCAAAATCCAATAAACCGTTTTCATGCGAATATTGTTTTATTAAACATTCGATTGTTAATCTAACATACTAAATCCGACATATAGCTCTATTTTATTTTATTATTTGTTTTGTAACAAATGACAGGTATTTTTTAATAAACCTGTTTTTTATTTATATAGCGGAATTTGCAGGCGAAACAACAATTTACTGTACAATATAAATATCTCAACCATAACATTTTTTTAATAGTTTTATCATGAATTTACCTTTGTCTATTAAATTCCCTTATCTTTTTTAATATTTTTTGATGCATTATAACATTCCCCAACCCAATATTTTCATCTTTCTGAGAATATTTTAATGACCTCATATACGATTTATGTTTGTTCCTAAATTAGAATCTTGATTACCATAATATGTTAATTTGTTTACTAACAATGTTATAATATCGCCACCTTAATACTAACTTTTTGGCTTCTTTTCCTTACTTACTGTTCATTGAATAATTTATTTTCCTTTCTTTATTTCATAGTTAAGAACATTACAGAAAAATCCAAATCATTCTAAATACAATAATAAATACTATGACAATAGATAGTATAGGTTACTATAACAAAGTGTAGAAAGACATGTATCTAATTAAAAGTTAGAAAGTGCTTTCCTAAAGGAAGACCACTGTCATTAAATATGTCGACATCCGAGGTGATGCAATTAAGTAGCAAGATTGCTCTACCAACAGGCATAACCATTGGCAGGTTGGTTCTGCATCGTGGTAGGTAAAAACACTTGATGCTGTCTTTGTTGAAGATAGTTATCACATAATAAAATCCATTTAAAAAACGTCCTGGTTCCTATGTGTCATCCTGTACATATCATTATCCCAGTTATGAAGATGTATGACCGTCACATTACTTTTACTAAAAAAGTAGCTCGTCCAAATTTATGGTATTATTTTTTCTTGATTTTTGATAAGAATTGTACTTAATGAAAGAGTTATATGAAAAATCTAGCAATAAACAATTAAAATCCATTTTGTTGTCCATAATTTCTTATAGTTTTTCATGTCCTCAATAAATAATTGAATATAAAATTTGTCACAATCATTTTTAACATTTGAGTGTCTCATTGTATATCTCATGGGTATTTTGTTGTTTTTTACAAACCTCAACTTACATTATAACATGAGTGATTTGTTATATGTATATATAGGCATAGTGCTTTATGGTGAAATACCATCTCATGCCAATAGAGTATGTAAAAACTATTATATATAATAATAAAATGCATGTTTGGCACCTACCTGGTGTTATTTTATTGCAATAAATTACTGGTCAGAGAATCTCATCAAATATCTGCTGAGGAAGCGATGTTTATTTATGATTAACATTTTTATGACACTATTTTCTAAAAAAACTGTTTTTGATCAATCTAAAAGAGAAATTGTTGATTAGACCAGAATTATATATGTTACTATTAAATATATATATTACGATAATAATCTCACCCAATTGCAGTGCGCAATATTATCGTACTCAAATGTATTAAGTACTTAATAATATTTTCCATTAAGTGACTGTAATTAATATTAAAGATATGTATATGTCAAAAACAAAGTGTTTCATTTCGTTTGCTCTTGTAAGTTTGATTAATAAATCTTTATTGGTGTAGGTAAGGTTCATCCGAACATTAATTACTTACTAGAAAAATGCCTGAAGATGTCTCTCCAATTTTTATTTGCTTTATTATATTTTAACCGGTAAATCTTTTAACAACATTTTGAATGTGTACATTTTTACTTGTAGACTAATAACTGGATTATACCCATGCTGGGATAATATCAGATATTATTGATATCCCAACAGAGACAGAGAAACTGCTTAACAATCTTCTCAACAGATGTCACTAGTGAGAAAAATCTCTAAAAATGCGGAATCACGAATGCGAGTTCAATATATTAGCAAGTTTTCGAAATTTGTCATAATATATGGTTATCAGATGATGGGCGGAATGGGGAATGTTGTAGGTAATACATCAAGTGGCCACTTAACCAGCCAACGACAGGTCATAAGCCCTGCAAACGCCTAGATAATCCACATTCGTTTTTCCAGAGTTTCTCTGTTGGGAATTTGTAATTTTGTACAGAAGAGTACATCTGTATAAGCTGATTTAATGATCAGGAAGATTTTTTATTCAAAATGGTCATAATTATCTCAGATGTGATTAGTCATTTCAGTACTAACATAATAGACTCCGATAACACGTAATAAACCATAATAAATCTTCACTCTTTGCATGGGAGTGAAGTAGGTAATGACAGGAAGTTAATAATTTCAGTGTTTTTCACACAATTTTTATCACCTCCAACATTTCACAGATCAATTCATAACGTACGTAGGTACATTATGCCGTCGTACAAACTAATGGGTATTGCAGAATCATCTGGTATTTTATTA
The DNA here is from genome assembly GCA_022494985.1 of Micrasema minimum. Classification (NCBI taxonomy): domain Eukaryota; kingdom Metazoa; phylum Arthropoda; class Insecta; order Trichoptera; family Brachycentridae; genus Micrasema; species Micrasema minimum. The sequence continues at coordinate 8,285 of JAGVSP010000810.1, forward strand.
ATCATAAATAATACGAAAGGATGTGTACTTTTTTAAAAAATTACAAATATTTTTTTTAAAATTGTGAATTATCATCGGACAAATTTTCAAAATATCATTTTTATTGGTTTTTAACCTGTTTTTTTATTTAACCACCTCAAGAATCACTAACTCCCATGCTTGAGAAAAATCACTTTTGATTTTTGTGCTCTCTAGTGATCTTTTTTTGTTCCCGGCAATCCTTTTCGCTCAACTTATTACTTAGCGGGGGAAAATCAACACGAAAATAGCCTGGCATTTTTACATTTTTAATCACTCTGTACCTACATGACATAAAAATTAACAATCGAGCAATGAAATACTTTTGTATAAAACTCGGTTTGACATTCATTATATTACAGTATTCATTACCTACTTGTTCTCCATACGTTTCCAAGCATACTAAATAATTGTTTGAAAACATGAAGTTTACTTTGATATATTTGATTTTTGCAGTGTTCCTTACTTTAGCTTTCTTGGTGAGATTAATTTCTTTATTTAAAGGAAATACATTCATTTATTCACCCCATATCGTTAGCTATCATATATTAGTGATTCCTCCAAGACAGTTAAAGAAGAAAATAATGTACTTAATTGATTGTGTTGGTATACTTTTATTATTTCACAACATTTTGAGTGCGTTTAAATACTTGTACACAAATCTGGATTTTTCACATGACGGGAGTAGGTATATGGTGAATTGATTTTTATATCTCTACAGAGATAAAGTGGATTATTTTTCCAATTTCGGGAATATGGATATTCAAGCGTATACAGTGGTGCAATTACGGTAGTAAACCCAAACGTCACTAGACGTCCATTTCCCGCCGAACTGTCAAATCGTTTATCTCTAACCTTACTTATTCGACGAATTTGCCTCTCCAAAAATGTTGATCTTTCATGTCTTGCGGAATGCATAGACCTTGAGAGATTCTACCAAGATTCTACTCTACTTAGAAGCCAAAAATCCGATTCCGATTTTTGACAGTGACAGTTATCAGAATCGCTAAAATGTCTTAAACCTTAGTAGAATCGATCCCTTGGGCTTGTGACCGGTCATTGGCTGGGTTAAGTGACCAATTCGGACGACGGTTAAATATCTATTGATAACTTACTTTTGCATTATAACAAAACTGATTATGAATAGGGTGGGACTGATGCCGCTTCTTTGAACGATGAAAAGTGGACGCGCTCGCTCCGCCAAGTGCGGGAGGGGTAGGGGGCGTGATGGGGATGGTAACAACCCTCCCACACAACCCCCACTCTCTACTACTGCTAGAACAAGTAAGTAACTTGTGCCAGGTATTAATGTATTATTTTATTAAGTACACTTGGTATAAATAGTACAGCAAACGATTTTGTAAAATGACTGAGATAAAAGCTCTTCATATTGTCCAAAATAATCAGCTTTTTTTCAATTTTTATAAAATAGCTTAACTTTAAAGTTTAAAGTGATAAAGTAGATAGGCACTTTTCCTAATCCATATTTCTATTTTTTACTTTCAGATTCAACTTCCGGATAATTTTGATTTTTTTCTATTTAGAATCCGCCACAATTAACTATTAAAGCCAATTTGATCTGATTTAATGTTACCTACTGTATGTAAATACTATAAAAATTATCTATAAATATAAATATTTTAGAGAGCAAGCAATAAATAATTTGAAATCTTCATGGTTTAATATTAACATTTAAAAAATATTTAATAAATGTATAAAATCCTGCATAATATTCAGCAAAACCTCATATGAAAATATAAACGTACCTAACATATACAAGAATCTATCTCCCTACAAAGTTATATCCGTTTACACATTATGCATAATTATAATATATTTATGTATGTAAATTAAAAATATATTTAAAAAAAAAATATATCATGTATTGTATTATAATCTGTTTAAACTGTAGAAGGCTAGAAAAATCACAACTGTCCATGCTCTTGGTAGCTGCCATACCGGTTGTGATCTAGCTTCTTTATTGTACAGCACTCTTGACTTAATTTCTCGCAAAAATAGCGCTTTATAAATCACCCGGAAATAAAAAAAATTACATTATTTATTATTACTAAGTATATAGTTAACAGTCCTTGAAGAAAAGAAATAAGGAAACATTTATTTAGATAAGTACCTAGTATTATCCTTCCAAATCACACAAAACGTGTCTACATTAAACATCACGATCATAACCATCATCATTTACATCGTCGTGTCATCCTCACCATCATCACCATCATCATCATCATCATTATCATCACCACCATCGTCATCATCATCATCATCATCACCATCATCATTCCAAAATAGCCAAGCGATCGGCAGCCACTTCCCGCGCACTCTCCCAAGTCCGGTCCACGTCCCGCAGCTCTGCCGCAAAAATGACGAAAAATAAAACAGAAAGAAATTTGAATAGTTTTATTTTAATAATACATAACACCGTTACATTACCGTATAATTTAATAACCTAGTCATATCATCGATAATAAATACTTACATTCTAAATTATTTACTGAGCAATATAAAAAACTGCTCTGTTTATATTATTTTGAATTATTGTGAAGACTCACAAAAATTTTCCTCTAAATGCATACACACATACATACTATATATTACTACTTTCCATTATTTGCACCCAATGGTGCATAGGGCACTGCATCGGTACACCAAGTGCTGTGAATCTTGATCATTTTATTACGTGAAGGTAGGATGATCAGTCTTACGCTGTACCAGTCCAAGGTATCACACATGAAATACTAATCACATGTAAATAAGTATTTCATGTTGACCCCCTTCGGGAATCGAACCCGCGATCATACATATACAGGCAATGATTGCATTTTTAACAAGTGCTTTCGTGTGGTTATTTCTATATTAAAATGAATTTCATTCATACAAATAATGAACAAAACATCAATTGGGTTCTTTCCGATTTTCTATTTTTTATTTTGAAAAAAAATATTGAAAAATAACAATATCAAGGGGATTTTTTTTTCAATTTTTACGATGTCATATGAATTTTCTAGCGCGGTTTGAAATAGCGCTTTTTCAAATCGCTCGCAAAATCCTCCATTTGGCGCGCATGCGGTGTGACGTCACATCAATATGAGCGCTCACTTCGTAATGAATTTCCCGCCTTTTATAATGGACTGGTATGACGTCATTAGCCAATAACGGGCGTTAAAAGTCACACGCAATTTCGTGTTTTTAAAACATAAATTTATAAATGAAAACAACATTTTTGATCATTGTGTTTTATATTGTTGGAATTGTAAAAATATACTATAAATATTTATAACGTTTTCAAGGATATTCATGCCATTGGGAAGAACCCTATTCTTTTATACAAAGGTATTTAAAATCCCAATATTACTTTCGCAACCACCATCCCAGTTTATTTGAACTTAAGTATCTAATTTTAATTACAAAAAATATTTTGTTATGTAACAGTCCTAAATATTTGTCATACAAATGGGTTCGTCTTATTACAAGTTGATATTTTACTTCAGAATCATTTCAAAAGCAAATATAGTAATCTAGTAAATATAGTAAAATCATGAAAATCATAGCTTTTTTTCCCTTTAGATAAGTCGCTGTGATAAGTTCAATTCTCACTCAACTCAAAAAATTTCAACCACTTTTTAGTACTTTTTTAACCGTAAAATTAAGAGAAAAGGCAAAAAAAAACAATTGGATATGTTACTGTATTGTGCTAGCACAGCGAAGTGTCTACGCATTTTATTTATTAATATAATATATTACAAACATGCGTACATATTATGTACACATGTTCGTTCATGTTATATCATATAAGTATTCTATTTATTTAAATGTCTTATAAGTATATAAACATTCACGCATTCAATTCGATTGCTAAAATTGAGAAATTGTCTGTCTTCAGTCTATACAATTTTTAAAATACTGTGCCTTCAACTTGTTATTATAAATAATAATAATAAATAATACTTACTTTAATAAATGCAGAGTCAAAATAAAAAGGAACCTTCTTCTGTGAATAAATTATTTGTGCATCATTTTTAAACCTTAAATTATTAAACATCTCCGTTTAGTGTTTAGTAAATTTAAATATCAGTTCTTACGAAACATTATGAATGATCTTAAACTACATATTTAAGAAGTTCCATCAATCTTAAAGCTGTGCCTTTTATATTAACTTCATAATAAGTATTCTCGTTTTTATTTCTAGTTTCATTGTCTTTTGGTTTCAGTTCTTTAGATGAGCGATTATTTCTTGAGCATTGATCTAGTGACTTCCTTTAACTTCTGCGATACAACCTTGGCAATGTTTGAGCTCTTTCTCCAAATAAACTCCCGGGTCCTATCATGGTTGTCAACACTGTCGACTCGCACCTGAATTATAAAACAAAACGGAGATATTATTTAATAAGTGTAAAGATATATCACGGTACAAACTCCTTGCTCTTAAAACATACAACATTTTATATAATATCATTTTTCCTCATGCATATGGGGCTAATACCCAGATGATGAACATTGTCGTGTGGTCTGTAATGTCTGCAAAATATCGTAAATATGCACCTACTTTTACAATGAAGAATTGAATTACATACATTTTTTTTCATTTCTTGTCGATTCATCTTTATCTCGCCTCATACATACAAATATAATGGATTAGAACAAAACCATACCTGTATATCTACATCAAGTACATCTCATTTTAATTCCATTCAATACAAGAATATATAAAAAAGTCGGTTTACGGACGATAATTTTACGTGATAACGTCATAAGAAAACATTGATAAAAAATATCATACTTTTATGAATTGAATTGAATTATTCACTTGGCTCAGGCGGAACGAGACAATGAGTCATGCTTTTTCGTGTGTGCAGCCGGCGTTCATCGATTTATTAGACGTTATCACGTCAAAAAAGGAACTATTGGATCCGACGCCAAACCAAAGTTTGCGATGTAGATAGGCATAAATAATTGCTTGGTTAAAGTAGAAATAGGAGGGACAATAGATGGACCAAAAGTATTTTGGTGTGGAGACCTAGAAACTCGAGGCCTTAAGGACATCCACCGATTAGATAGGTACGGCACAGGATCGAATACAAGTAAGTGGTATATTACCTGCTTGGGTTGCAGAACCTTGATAGAGTGAAGTTTAGCTGGTTTCCCGGGGAAGATCTTTAAACTCATCTTGCCAAACATCTCAGCAGTTGTTGCTGTGGCACTCTTCAACTGTCTCTTAGCTCCACGTCCGAACTAAAAACCAAAAACAACACGGACATGTTTTGAAAAGTAATCGGTGATTGATTGGGACGTGGGAGTCCAACGAGTTGAAACGATATGAACCTTCTGATCTAAGAATCAATGGATCAATAAATAAAAATGTTTCTGATCTGAGATATGACCCAACTGTCTCCAGATAGCCTTCAGATATAGCTACTTAAAGACACAAATTCTAGCGGCTGATAAATATATCAGAGCAAATAATTATATAGTTGAAAAAATTTCACGATTGTTTGAAATCAAACTAACCTCTTTCTCTACTTTCAATGTAAGTGGTCCGACAAGGAAATTAGTTTTGATTGAAATTTGTTCCGTCTCCATATTGACGGTAACGTCTTTGTTTCTTCTTAAAGTGGCTAATCCATATAGCGTCCCTCTTGCCCTTGGCTTGCTCCTCTTATTTTGCTTTCCCTTATTCTTCTTCGTCTTTTTCTTGGTCACAACATCACTTGACGCCCTGTTGAGATTTGGCGTTGCTGTTGTGGAGACACTTGGCGCGACTGTTGTTGAAACTGAAGTTGAAGATGCTCGTTGAGTTGTTGCTGCGGGTGATGATGCCATGAGAACAACAATTGGTGAATCGTGCGTAGCAGTTGAAGCTCTTGGGGTGGAAGAGGATTCCTGTTTTGTAGATGTTTTTAACTGATCATTAGTTGAATTGAATTCGTTTGACGGAGGTGATATCTTTTCTGTTACTGATGAACGCGCTGTTGTTTCTGAGACGGTTACTGAAGCAGTTGATGGTGGGATTTCGGACGTGGAAACGGACGATGTTGGTACAACTGATGCAGCAGATACTTCTGATACTTGGGCTGTTGATTCTGGTACGTTGACAGTAGTTGCTTTCTCTACTTTTACATCATCATCAACTGGTAAAGTTTCATTCGATTCTATGGGAAGAGACCTTCTTCCTCCGGCTCTCTTGGCTTTCTTTTCTGATTTTTTGCTGAAAAAAAAATTGTTTGGCCGAATTAATTATACAGGTGTAACAAAACTCGATGTACAACCTGAAAACTGATGAATCTACATCGTATTTGGAGACGATTGTGTAATATGACTTTTTAATATGAGGTGGAAAAAAAATATTTTTTTCCTCTCACAAAAGTTTTCACAAGTATGGCAGATAAAGTAAAATTGCTCAAATTCTTATTAAAACGCGCTTTTTAATTTTGTTTTCTTGATCTGGATAGTATTCATTTTAGTTAATACATGATATTTTATAACAATTTGCAAAAAATTTAAAAAAAAAATCAACTTCATACTCAATTTTCTCGAAAACTAAGGGTCAAATAAAAAAAAAATCTACAAAATCTACTCCAAATATGATTTAAATTCACTGGTTTCCCGCTTGTACATCGAGTTTTGTTACACCCTGTATAGTGGAGCTTTTTAAAATCCCCAATACAAATTAATGGAAAGCAAATGTTTTTTTGTTTTTTACATTTCAAAATTTTTTTCAATGAAATTTGTTTTCATTGATAATGTTATATGACGAAAATGGCGAAACAAATTCAACTAAATGAATAACCCACTTAAATGTTGCTCCGCTGGCTTTTACTTTTTACATTCTTTACAAACCACGCTGCATAGGGGTTTTGAATTCATCATCAATTTATATCAAGGCCATAAAATAAATTATTTATGTTCAATACAACGAAACGAAAGCAAGAACGAAAAATGACAATTACAATGTGCCTTCATCAAGTCACTCAAAAAATTCGCTCCAGGACACGAACATGGATCCTCTGATTACCGGTCAGATACTTTCCCAACAAAAAAAATCCCATCATGAATACTGAAATTAATGCACTAACTTAAAAAAATAATATTTTGGGAAACCAAAAATTTTATTTTAATTTCGGTACTGGTTTAAAAAAATGGATTGTATTAATATTTAATACCTCGACATTGGAAAGAGATAGGAACATGTTTCTTAGACAGCAATGTGGCGGTTTAGCGTGAGCTTCTACTACTATTACTTTCCCTGAAGGTAAGATGATCAGTCTTACGCTTCAGAACCAGTCCAAGGTATCACACATGGAATATTAATATAAAAATTATATATAAATGCGATCTCTTAGGCGAATCTGTGGTAAGACTATGTATGATAGGTGTACAAATGTCGAAATTAGAGCAGAGTGCAAGGCTGAGATAAGCATTATCGACAAAATTAAGAAAGGGCTTTTACGATGGTTTGGTCATGTGGAGCGCGAACGAGTGATGAAAGAACGGCTAAAAGAAGTTTAAATGCGAGTGTGCCTGGATGTAGAAGCCGCGGAAGGCCGAGAAAGACATGGCATGACCAAGTACGTTAAGTACTTGAAAGCGGACATGTGAAAAGTCGGAATAATCGGCGTATGTGCATGAGAAGATGTATGAATGTAGAGGAAGCAAAGGAAGTCTGTCAGGACAGAGTGGTATGGCGTTCTATCCTCTCTGCCTACCCTACGGGAAATGGCGTGATGGTTAGTTAGTTAGTTATAAAATAAATTTCGTGTGTTGACCGCGCGGAGAATCGAACCCGCGACCTTCCAAATGCGCTACCACGGTGTGAGCTGGAACGTTGTATTCTCAGTTGGTTTTCGACAAAAAGGACTTAGTATAATATATTATGGTGTTCATGGCCATGACAAATCAACAACAGCTGCCTATTAAACATTGTGAAACTAAGATTACAACTAACTTGTGGTTCTTCTTCTTCTTGTCCTTATTTTTTTTGGCCTTCGTCTTCTTCACATCCACCGGCTGCAGCCTGACGCTGACAGGATCGTACGACTTCCTGAGGACGCTGTTCATCCTCTCCAGGATGTTGTCCACGAAACAGAGTCCATTATAAACATTATAGATACACGAAATTTTTACAAAGAAAAAAAAATTGCAAGGACAGAAATAAACAGCAAAGACAAAGAATAGATATTTTAAATTAAGTAAAATGCATAAGCTAACTATACAGATTCTTCAGCTGATTTATAAAGAAAGACATCCTTACACAAAAATAATCAAGATCTTGATGATCGTTCACCCGCCTGATCATTCTGGGTAAAGGTGCCTGTGCGCCATAATTGGTCCTGTGATGACCGAGGAACAGCATTTCATTATTTCTTAGTCTACGGGTGGGAACGTTAAAAAGAATCTTTTCCAAAATTTCAGGGGCATCAATGAGACAGTTCATAATTTTATACATGCAGATTATATCCGCAATGCATCTGCGTTTTTCAAGACTTGATAAGCTTAAAAACCTCTCCATATCAGAATATGAATAGTCTCCTCTTTCCAGTCCCATCTTCCATGCAATTTTTCTTATAAAACGATGTTGAACTGATTCAAGGCGCTTGATATGAACAGCATAATGAGGGGACCAGATTACTGATGCGTATTCAAGAATAGGGCGAACTAAAGAGCAATAAAGTGTTTTAAGTGTAAGAATACTTTGGAAATCAGACGTAGTTCTATTTATAAAGCCTAAAATTTTTAAGGATCTGTTTACGATACTATCAAAGTGTTCAAGAAAGGTTAGTTTATTATCTAGGACCACTCCAAGATCTCTTATAGAGGTGACAATCGAAAGCCATATAAAGTGCGCATTAACCAAATTAAGTGACTAATAAATTTATTATAAACAAAATCAATTTACATTGTGTTAACCAAGACCATCTACTTAACTACTACTACTACTTTCCCTCATCCACATCCAATGGTGCATAGGGCACTGCATTGGTACACCACCTACTTGTACTTCTTAAGGTTTTACTGTCTACTAGTAGAAGAAGAAGATTAAAAGTCATTCAAAAACCAAAAGGCTTACTACAAAGTTTGAAAAATGAAAAACACAAATTAAGAAAAGGAATATAAAAATCTTACCAACCACTAGAAGATATGTACTACTTTTAGGAGAAAAACAATACCCTTACCTTTTTTATAAGCACTAAGCACCCATGGACCAAAATTTTCACTTCACACCTATTCCAAAGCTATTAAGTATTATCAATAAATATCTAATATACTTACATTTTTGTCTGTGTTGTAGGCTATACGAATTTTTATAATAGGGTAAAGGGAAGCATTATTGCAATCAGGACCCGTGCTCTCCTTACTAAGCAATTACATGCCGCTTCATAGATTTTAGAGGAATTATTAGCAACTTTAAAAAGCCATAAAATAAAAATATTAATCAATTTTTAGTTCTTAAACGACCAAAAAAAAATTCTCGAAAATTACACCATATTCTTATTCATTTATAACTTTTGCACTGTAAAAATTCGTCAAGTACAGAATTACCCTTTTAATTAAGTTATTTAATAAGCAATCCGTTTAACTGAACTTTTAATTACTTCCAATATCATTTTTTCAATACATAATATTTCAATTTTCTTATAATTTTTCTCAGTGTATGCTTTCGGATCTAGCAGAAAGTGTTGCTATGTGAATTAATTACCTACAATTTAATTGGCGCATATTACATTTGCATAACGATCATATTATATTATATTATAACACTTACAGTCTGGCCGCAATCTTTACACCGGAAATTGAAGCCTAAATATCGAATTTGGAAAACTTAGCGAATGAATCTACATACGATAGAATGTCTTGACACCTGAATTCTTCATACATAGTGGCTAATATAAGTCGGGTGGAGGCCCAGTGATAGCGTTGTGGACTTCTAGTCTGATGATACTCGGGTTAAATTGTAAAATAATTGATCTCATATTTTCACTCTAACAGTTTGTTAGCATATTAATTTTTAAAATATATTATTTTAAAAAATATAGGTACACGAGTGTTTGCCATATCACCCTAAAAAAATCCATCTCTCTTGAGCTTTTTACGTGTTTACGAATTACATTTTAATTTAAAAAATACATGCAACGCAAGATTAACGATCTTAATATATCAATGTTTATGTTTATATATCAACAGTTAAGAAAGTGAAAACTTATGAAACAATATCACAAAACACCCGGGCTGGTAAAATACTTCTGAAAATTCAACGATTTTTTAAAAAAATATTGCAGTAACCGCTTTGTAGTTTAGCGGTTAGAATCACGGACGGAAGAATCCCTAGATTTGAAGCTTCGCCACAACATGTTTCCTACTTTCTGGCGCAGTTATTTCTGATCGCAACCATTAAATTGAAACATTTAGGTATGTATGAATGCAATTTTTTTAAAATTAAATATCTGCTCAATTATACTGACGCTGAATGACTCATTAGGAGCATACTACACCGCGCGACTCGCGGCCGCTTTCCCATACAAACTTATTCCTCGATTTTTCCCTGGAATTTAACATTAGAGCAATGATTTTTTCACACTTTTTAGATATCGACCAGATGCGTGTTTGTATCGTCTTATTTTTTTCAACATTTATTTACATCCTTTAACAAATAAAATATTAAAAAAATAAGACAATGCAAACACGCATCTAGTCGATATCTGAAATGTGTGATAAAATCATTGCTCTATTGTTAAATTCCATGGAAAAAATTGAGGAATACGTTGGAATGGGATGCGGCCGCCAGTCACGTGATGTGGTTTGCTCTTAACTGGCTGAAAATAATTTATACAAAAATCTGTTTACATTTTTTTGCGATGCTTTTAAAAAAAAATATTATAATGAATAATTATTTCTTATTAATTAAGCATTTATTTTATCTCAGTGTGAACCTGCACGAGTCAGTGGTTGTGTTTATACTATACTCCCCCACACCACGCACACATATAGCACACACATACATACATACGGTACCAGAACACATGTGTGTATACACACTCTCACACGCATAGCCACCTGTGTAACGGATCTTTCCCACAAACTTGTTTTAATAAGGTCGCCGGAGAAAGATATGATTACTACTCCATCTTCCCATCCGCGATGCTCACCAGATACGGATTTAGAGAATTATAATTTACTCTACTGATTTTTTTTTTTAAAACTATGAAGGCTCTGAGGCCAGCATTGAAATAGTATTTTTTTCGATGGAGGGCAGCTTTAGAAATGTTGGTGTTATTAGAATGATAATCCGGACTTAAGGTCCCAAAGTTTCGAAAAAAATACCGCATATTACTTTGAACTATTTCGTAGGGATGCAAACCGATTTTTTAAAAAGTGAATAAATTGTATATTTTTTTATGTGGGAAGGCCTCATTTCTTCCATTTTACAGAATAACTAAAGGTGACAGAAAAACATAAACAATTATTAGATTACATTCTAAGCCACACCTACCAATTTTATTTTTTTAATCTTAATTTTCCCAAAAAAAATCTTTGCGGCCATATTTTGTGTGCGCTGATCCCATATTATAAGAATGTGAAAAGCAAGTTATTTTTTTAGCCTCAGTATTCCTCTTTAATAGATAAACCATTCGATAACATTCCTACATATTACTTATTCCCTTCTTAAAAAGAAAGCACCTACTTAATTATTGTTCACTTTTTTTGATGCTTTAAATGCTTTTTTATTTAACATAAAAAATTGAAAATTTTATACGATTACTTGGAATATTGATCAAAGAAAAAAATAATGGCTGTTTCCTACAATCATCGTTAATTTTTTAAAAGTATATGCATCTAAAAAAGTGGTATATATGTAAATAGGGTACAGTATTTTTCTTACATTCTTAAAAAACATTAAAATTTACGTTATTTAATACAAAAAAAAAAACGGTTGATACTGTTTGTTTCTAGTTTTCTGTGTATGTATTACGTTGATTTGCTTTTTATACCGAGATTATAAAAAAAACGGTATTCCTAAACAATAAAATACAATTGATAGCACGATCCCATGAAGATACTAGTCTATTCTTTAAATAATAGAAGAATGTGTGTTTGCGTACATTGAATTAACGATCTAAGCAATCAATAAGGCACAAAGTGCTGTAAATAGTGAGCTAACATCGTTATTCAACAAACACCACTGTACGTACTCTTGGTTTCAGGCAGCGCTATTCTCTGCAAGCGTTAATGACCTCTAACTAGCTCAACACTCCGCACCCAAGAGCTTGGGCGCTCCTTTCTTTGTCGAGAGTGAACCGCCGCGAAATCTACGTCATAACGAAAGCCTCGGAAGGCTTTCACGGAGTTTCACCGCCCGCCAAGGACGTAGAGAGTTTGAAGGCCGGTAGTACGGGCCTACTCTTCCGCTGGCTACATTCCTCGAGTTTAGTGGGTCACCTACTGACACCATTACAAGAGAAACACATTTCTGTCTCTCGTTCCACCGGCTTTTACATTTCTACCGACTTTAATTACAATATTCGAGGTATGGCCATGTGGCCGCTCGCGCTTGGGGAAACGGCCGCGGCCCGCCTTGAACTTGACTCGATATTCTTGTAGATTGAAGCTAATTCGGCGATTTGTATTAAACGACCTAGAAATTATTCCACATATTAGACCGGATGTCGTTTTATCGGACTTAACATTCTCATCTACATTAAAATTACATTTTCAAAAGAAAAGCAATACGAGACAATGTTTTAAATTGAAGCAATCAAACTTTTGGAATCTCACTAGGTACTTAAAACTTTTTACGACCATTGAATATATTCTTACTTTATTCTTGAGATAAATTAGTTCAAAAGTTTGTATTATGAGTTGTTTCGTGAATTATATGATAATATGATATATATTATGATACAGGACCTCGTTCTAAATATTGGTATGGCAGTACTAATATATTTCTACGTGTATTAAGTAAGGGATGGAAGGATTGTGGTCAAAAGTCGTGGTCAGTTGTCGTTTATCGTTTCGTTATAGTCAGATACATCGGGGAGTGATAGCTTCTAGGACATCTAAACCCAAAAGGCAACTACAGGATACAAGGTAAAGTGACGGAACACAAAACACTTGGAACATTAGTAGCTACAAAATAAGCGTTGGTTATGAGAAGCAAAAATGATCAAATAATACCATATCTGAAATCGAAATCAAATAAATCCTAGATTAATGTCACGTGATGTCTGACTCGAAGCGAGAAGCGACTGAATCCAACTTTTGACGAAGTAAAACACAGATTCCATATAAACAACAGATTCGTCTATTAAAAGGATAAAAATTGTTATGTACATTCAACAAGGGCATATATCTGGGATATTTGTGTAGTCACTCGATACTGTCACCGCTAGATGTGACATTAGTCTAGACATTTATTTAACTTCACGGCCAGATGTGTGTGTGACGAACGACTTAAATCTTTATAATAAACAGTCATCTCCGCTCTCTCTCGACAATAAATAAGTTAATAAATACTTAACATTAAGTTGCTCTTAGCAAATAGTACGATCCATCTGTGAATTCGGAATCAACGTTGTAATGGTTGGTTCAACAATCGTAAGAGCAAGATTGGTCGCGCGTCACACAGACTATCTGATCATTTTGGCATCGGCGTTAGTGATTTTGTCTTTTCTACTGGTTTTTTTGCGGTGGGTGTGCGCGCTTCTTTTGTGAGATTTTTTCTCTCCTTTTGGCTTATGGGACTTTGACTCACGCGCTTGTTCCTGTCTGGCGTCGATAACATCGTCTCCCAGGATCTCTTCATCGTCGTCATCGTCGTCATCGTCATCATCGTCGTCATCGTCATCGTCGTCAAGAGCGTCTTCTATGTCATCTTCATCGTCGTCATCTTCATCTTCGTCATCGTCCTCCACTTGGCTGGCGACTGGCTGGACTAGTTGTTGCGCTACTGGCTCACCAGCGACTGGGTCTACTGCTACTGCCTCGGAAGCTTCTCCTTCGATGACGTCGGTGGCTGCCTCTCCTACCGGGGCGTCGGCTGCGCTGAGCTGGTCGTCCACCTGGGCGATGATGGGGGCGGAGGGGATCTCGGCAGCGGCCACTACGGGCTGGACGGAGCCGGAGGAGGGGGATACGTCATCATCATCGTCATCGTCATCATCTACAAATTGAGTGTTAGAAGATAGTTAGTGTATTTTAAAAAGCTAAGTCTGATTATATTATAATGACTATCTAATATAAACTGTTATAAGTAATAAACTGTTTTTATATAATCGTTTTCTTCTTATCAAGAAGAAATTAAAACTAGGTACGTGGTTGTAATTACAAAAATGGTTTGAAAATACATATCCTGTTCTTTTTTTATCAAGTTAATTCGTGTTATAATTTTTTTTAATTCAATTAAATGATTTTATTATTGGATGTGAATAAGAATTCACAAGCAGCTTAAACACACTTTCTCTCTGCTCCGTGATAATTTAAAGGTACAATACAACATTATTTAATAAGAAGGTGAGTGATGTTACAAAAAAAGTTAACTATGAGGAGTGATGGGTAAAAAGATGAAGAGATTACGATGCCTTACCTCCCAAGATGTCGTCGAAGAACCTCTCTAGATAATCATCATCGTCGTCATCGTCTTCATCATCGTCTCCATCATCATCTTCATCGTCGTCATCATCGTCATCGTCATCATCTATCGAAAGGAGAAAAATAAATCATTAATAACTAATAACTAATGTATACCTACATTATAGGAATATTTTTGTAACCAGGATTTCATTGATTCATTCTCACGTGTTTTACAAACACAAAAAACGGACTTATTTTAGAATACGTAATAGAAATAATATATCTAGCACGAATTTACTAATACTGAAAATAAAATTTTTTGCTCTTGTAAAAACAATAAATATATGCAAGTAACATAATTCAATAACGCCTTTTTTTTAATTAAGAGAAATAAACTTATAATGTACTTTCATTAAATCGATTTTAAAATATTCAGTTTTTTTAGTTTTGTTGAATATAAAAAATCATATTTCAAAATTTTATCGTAAAAATTCATATTAACAAATTAACTATCACGCCATATCACCGAAGGGGTAGGCAGAGAAGATAGAACGCCACACCACTCTTTCCTGGCATACTTCTCTTGCTTCCTCTACATTCATACATCTTCTCATGCACGCACGTCGATTATTCCGACTTCTTACATGCCCACTTTCAAGCACTTGTTTTACTTGCTCATGTCATGTCTTTCTCGGCCTTCCTCGACTTCTACATACAGGCACAGTAGCATCATATATTTTTTTAGCCGTTCTTTCATCATCCATTCGCTCTACATGACCGAACCATCGTAAAAGACCTTTCTTAAGTTTGTCGATAATGCTTATCTCAGCCTTGCATTCTGCTCTAATTTCAACATTAGTGCACCATTATTTCATTACGACATTATTTCTTTTTAATCATAAATAGCTACAATAATGTTTAGAGTTAAAATTTAATGAAAACATGGCACTTGCGTGTATTTTGGATTAAAATCATTTAGAAATCTCATGGTTTGAAAATCATTACTTTTCTTGTTATACCTAGCTATAAAACGTGCCAAATAAAATCATCTTAATACGAAACAAAAGTGTAAAATCATAATTCCATCGTTTTGTTCTACTTTCTTCCAAATCCAACCAATTTCTCACGGAAAAAAATCGTATTACTTTCGAAATGCAAAATACATAAATTACGAAGCGGGTTTGTCGCTTGACCGCGCGGCGAGCTTTATCAAGGCTTTGGGGTCAGTGTTGCGAGCCGGACTACATACACACCGCACTAAATACTTGACAATCATTCATTTATTAATTAAAAAGTGATTTTTCAAATAGGATTAAGAGACTCGCGGCCGCTTCCCATACAAACGTATTCCTCGATTTACTCACTGAAATTTAACATTATAGCAATGTTTTATTAACACATTTTAGATATCGACTAGATGCGTGTTTGCATCGTCTTATTTTTTTGATATTTTATTGTTAAAGGAGATAAATAAATTATTTAAAAATTATGACTATACAAACACGCATCTGGTCGATATCTAAAAAATGTTAAAAAAAATAACTGCGCTAATGTTAAATTCCAGAGAGAAAATCGAGGAATACATTTGTATGGGAAGTGGCCGCGAGTCACGTGGTGTGTTCTCTTAAAGAGTGATTTTTCAAATAGGCTTAAGTAAAAAATGATCGTTTGGCGAAAAACAGTTCATCAAATAAAAAAAAATCTTTTTTTTTTTGTGTGTGATTAAATTTGATTTAACCACCTCAACAGGCCTCGAAGTCCAATTACAAAGAGCAACAACGTCACAAACACCCAGACACGAGAAAGATCACTTTTTATTTTTGTGTTCTCGCTGGGAATCGAACCCGGAACCTCCGTATCGTGAGTCCAGTATCTTAGCCAATACGCTTCGGAGGCCGCTGCATTTTTAAGATAAATTATAAATAATAGATAAATAATTGGGCACCGTTTGTCATATTTTCGGGGAAAAAATGATCTTACCGTCTTCGAAAGCGTCCTCGATATCGTCATCATCATCGTCGTCGTCATCATCATCATCGTCATCGTCGTCATCGTCGTCGTCAGCGCTGACGGCCTGCGGAGGCTTGGCGGCGGCCTGCCGGGCCTGCTCGACGCCCACGACGGCGCCCTTGGGGCCCGCAGCCTCGTCCTTGGAGCCCACGGGAGAGCCCTGCGCTAGGGCCAGCATCAGCAAACCCACTGTCAGGAACGTTAACGTCGCCTTCATGATACTATGGAAGAAAGGGAATCATTAACTTCTGTTAGATTTAACATGTCGCTTTTTTCTTCTCTAAAGAGGCGAAGATTTTCAAGAGTTTACAGGGCTTATGATCTGTAGACAGTAGATATATTATTGATGTCCAAGTTTTGTGTCCAAGTACATATTTGGATATTCATAGGTTCCTACTTAAAATCTTGATAATACGTCGCATCTTTAAAATTATGACGATCAGATTTTTACAATCTTAAAAGAAATACGTAATCAGAAAACCTTTGAGGAAAACATTGTCCTTCCTTCCGTTTTTTAAATAAACGTAATGTTTAATGATTGATAGATGCATTGGTCCTTAAAACAATATGAAGAAATCAACGAAAGTGTACGAGGGTGTCAAAATTTAAGTGCTTGCCTATATTTTGAATTATTTCCGAAAGTCGTTAATTTTAAAGGTGTGCGTGAGATGTGTGTGAGGACTTTGTTGTATGGAGTTACTGGCATCCTTAAAGAGAACTAAAGTGACCATTGGACCAATTGGATAAATATTTATTATAAAAAATGTTAATTGGTGGAAAAAAATAAGTAAGTTTTAATTTGTACCAAGAGCACTCCTAACCTAAAATCTACTAAAATTAAGTAGGTACCTATTGCATTAATTTCGTAATTTAATACTTTTTAAATAAAAGTGTACATTATAATATTTAGCGGGGCGTTTATTCAATATAGCAATATTTTATACATTGTATCGAAGATTTAATACTACTACTACTAACTAATTAACTAACAACACAACTAACTAATGATCCCGAAAATTTTCAGACGGCTAGGTGGCATTTTTTCAATTTTTCACTACCTGCTTTAAAGAAGTAATAGTTAGTTTTGTTTATTATAAAGACACATTGCAATTATAATTATTTTCTGTATTTCGCTTGTTGTGCTATTTATTTTATTAATATTTGCTTTATTCTCAAATTAATAACATATTTTTAGCCCGCTTTATACGGGACGGAAAACTGTACAGTTTTTAGTGCAGTTTGCGAACTGTCCCGTATAAAGCGAAAACTGTATGGAATATTGAATGGTCGGCGTGACGTTTAGCTGACTTGACAATAAATGGTTTTTATGTAAACGTTTATGTAGATATTGGTATATTGAATGCTTTTAATAACGGAAACAACAAATAATATTTACATTATTAGATATATTAATAATTTCCTGAGTGTAATATTTATATAATACAAATGTACATATTTAGCGTCTCTTTTGACAAATTGTACAGTTTTCTGACCAAGAAACTGTACAGTTTTATTTCCAAACACGTGTTTTTAAAAAACTTTGCATATCTATGGAAGCCAAGTATGAATGTTTGCTTTTGCACACTGAAGTTAGGTGGTTTTCCAGAGGAAAAGTGCTTTGCGCTTTTTTGGATCTTAAGAATGAATTGGAGCCCCTTTTCCAAAATGAAGGTATGGATGATTTTGTACAATATCTTCAAAATGATATCTGGTGTGCTAAAATGGCATATTTAGCCGATATTTTTGATTACTCGAATAGCGTTAATGCCAGCAGCAAGCATTCGAGGAAGAAAAGATAAATTTTTGACATCCACTGACAAATTGACGACAGCCTTTCGGAAAAAATAAACTTTTTGGAAAAATCGCATTTTACAAAAAAAGAGTGAGAAATGAAAACAGTGCTGAGAAAATTATTTTAGCTATAACAGAACATTTGACTTTATTGGAAGAAAAAGGAGTATTTATGTTTTTATGTCCCTCACCAAGCACAAGAGCTTGTCTTTTTTTATTGGTGAGGTATAGCGTTATGTTAATATTGTATAATTATTGTCATAAATAATTATTTTAAAAAAAAAACATGTAATTTTGTATTTTTTTTTATTAATGTAATTTTTAACTTGTCTGTAATAAAATAATCAGTTTTATTATCAGACATTATTGATATCCCAACAGAGACAGAGAAACTCTGGAAACGAATGTGGATAATATCTGATATTAGCCCAGCATGGGTATAATCCAGTAATCTACATTCAAAAATGTTGTTAAAAAGTTTTATTGGCGTTTAAAGTTATCTTTTTTTTTTCTTTTGTTTTGGTGTAGGTACCGGGAATTTCTCTTATGATCAAAAGTACTCCCTAACCTGAAAGGGTTCAGAACCACTGCTCTAAGGGAATGTATTTTTCGGTATATCGATCCCTTTCAGCAAGTCATAAAACTGTCAGTGTACTGGTTATATTTGCTTAGTACGTGTTTGAGAAGGTAATGCGTTGAGTACCTATGTAGATACTACTATTCTGAGTATAATGAAGATAGCATATGATTGACACACAAGTCCGTTGATTACTGAAGCCGGTGATACACATACGCGTGGTGATAAATTTATCACGTGTCTTATTCCAATTGTCCGGTAAATAAGTCGAGAATTATTTTGTATATTTTAATAGTGCTACAACGCCTTCCGTTAAAAAACACCAGTCTTAAACATCAACTTTACGTATTTAACAGTTTTATATCTTCAAGCAGTCCCGAATTTCGGTGTATGTATGGCGTCCATTCCTTGTGAATCATCCTTACTATACGTCAAGTCAAAAATTCGAAAAATAACATCTTATTTTTCGAAAATAAGTACATCTACTTTATTTACTGCAATTGGTGTACGATTGCAGTGCCCTATGCAACATTGGATGCAACATTGAGAAAGTAATAGTACAATGAAAGCTATACCCTTTCCCTAGACTGTTTTAAAGACTATTGAGTCCTTTTTCAGTCCAGCACAACTCTACCAATTAAGCTAATCCGCAAAATTCAATAGGTTCGGTTTTAACTGAAAAAAGCGGAAGAAAGAAAGGTTATATACGCGACCAAATGCTTTCATTGCCCCTATCACTGTCTCGGCTCTAAGATTGTCATAAACACATTCACCCCAACCTGCTCAAGTAGCTGGCCCAAATTTACAGTGATAGGGATACTAGTAATTCTACTATAGTAATTTGGCTTAACCAGTTTGACAAAGTGACATTTGACCACGATATGACATTACGCGATAAAAATTTCCCAATGCGCATGCGCTGCCATTCGATAAAAACGGAATACCGATTTACGCGATTGGACTTAGATACCCGTACAGAATAAGACCACTGGCACTGATGTGATGTAGGACTGCTAGTAACAGTAAAATGGCTACATATGTTTTGAACAAAGAAGGCATAATATTATGAAGGCTTGTCACGTGTAACGGTGCGGAATGCTAATTCCACATTTTCTTTGATTAACATAATAAATAATGCCATTACTATATCTTCAGACGTTTTGTTCCAATTCCTCTCAGACGAATCTGTGGTAAGACTATGTATGATAGGTGTACAAATGTCGAAATTAGAGCAGAGTGCAAGGCTGACATAAGCATTATCGACAAATTTAAGAAGGGCTTTTTACGATGGTTTTGGTCATGTGGAGCAAATGAGTGATGAAAGAACGGTAAAAATAAGTTTAAATGCAAGTGTGCCTGGATGTAGAAGCCGAGGATGGCCGAGAAAGACATGGTATGACCAAGTACGATAAGTACTTGAAAGTGGACATGTGAAAAGTCGGAATATTCGGCGTATGAACATAAGAAGATGCATGAATGTAGAGGAAGCAAATGAAGGATGTAGTCCAATAATTGTTTTCACTTTAGTTTACAAAACCTACTGGTTAGGCTGTACCTGCAATCGATGATATATTTTTTTTGTTCGCAAATGATACTAAGGATTTATTAACAGACAGACATTGGAAGCCTTAAGCTTTGAAAAAAATATCACATACGACTACTTCAATCTGTTTCTTAGGGAAATACGTAACCGAAATGCGAAAAAGTGTAAATAATCCATAAAAGAAAATTATGGAGAGCTCTTTTTTTTCATTTTGCAATGAAATTAAAAAGGTGCCAGCAATTTTTAAGCAATTGGTAATTAAAGAGCAAATCGATTATTCCGTTAATAAAATCAAGCCAGTTTTAATATTATTTTTAAGTCATTAAAAAAAACGTTTTCGGGCCACATTTTGAGTTCTTACGTGTTTCCGTGCTTTATCATCTTACCTTCATTTAATAAAAAAATTATCAAGATACACTGCACTTGATGTACCAATGCAGTGGCCTATGCACCATCGGGTGCGAATAAGGAAAGTGTACTAAGTAGTAAGTGTAGGGCAAAACGCGATTTATTTCTAGCCATAGTTCTTTGTAAGACTTGCCATAGTCAGGCTTGCCAGTTTTAGAAGGGGAAGTCGTCCCCTCTCTTCCCTAAGGCGAGGGAGGAGCGTTCATGGCTCCTAAGCAACTACTCTTCAAGAGTGAAACCTCCTTTTGTTTCCGTGAAAGTCCGGATTCAGAAGGGTTATTTGAACGTTAGAAATATCATGGAGGGAAAATAACGAAAATTGTTAATTGAACTGACATCTTTAAGAATATTCTTGGAAAATTTCTAACAGGAAAATTCTCTATCCTGAATATTTAAACATAAAATATTGTTCATCCAACCAGTTATTTAGTAATTTATACATGCCTTTTTTTTAATAAAAAAGAAACATATGAGTTCTCATGAAACACTCAAGTATTTCAATTATGAAGCTGCTTTGATATGGTCGGAAATAAGTTGTGCTAAAGTGGGATTCGAACCCAGAGATTCTAATCCAGCGGAGTCTTCTAATTTTCACACTAAACGACGACTCGGTTCATTTAAAAGAAAACTTTAAAAATAACTTTTTCTACCTCTCTAGATTTCACTAAAATCTCGTATTTAAAAACGTATAAAGATTCCAGTCAAATTGTACTGAAATATGATAGTGTACTTTAATAAATATTTGCTTTAGTTTTTCGTTAAAATATTTATAATATATATTTTTTCAATAATTTATCAAGTATTTTGTTTTCGCTTTCATCATCTTTTACATGCAAAATCATCATCGTCATATCCACAAACTGCCTCCAGGCCAAGCCAAACCCTGATGCAAATAGGCAATTGCCTTACATGCAAAATACCTTCTAGTAAATACTTAAATACTAGCACTAAGCTTTAATCATTTATTTGTGTCGATCTAAAACAATTTTATTATTATATTATGATAAAAGTTTACTACTCTATTTTCTCAGCTATGAATGTTGGAACATAAATCTATACTTTAATCATCACAGATATACTTTGAAGTCCCATCAAGAAGACTATTAAAATTTGCGATTTTATATTGTAAACAATTTGAATGATAAATTTACCGTGCATTGTGTTTGGGACCATTAATTCCCAAGACATACAGTAATATTTTTTGTTAAAAATTTAAGAATTTATAAATTTAAGACAAAGTACAAAATACAATAATATAATATTGGTAGCCTCCTTGGTGGCTAATGCTCACTTTATACGGGACAGTTTTTTGTGCAGTTTCTTGTTCAGAAAACTGATCAGCCTAAATATGCATATTTAACAATATTAAGTACAACACAAGTATTTTAGATACGCTAAATTGTATACTTTTTGAGCACGATCGCGAGCACAAATATTGTAAATATAGCTAATAATGTAAATATTCTATTTACTTTTTAACTAACTAACTAACCATCACGCCGCTTCCCCGAAGGGGTAGGCAGAGAGGATAGGACGCCACACCACTCTGTCCTGGCATACTTCTCTTGCTTCCTCCACATTCATACATCTTCTCATGCACGCACGTCTATTGTTCCGACTTCTTACATGCCCACGTTCAAGCACCTGTTTTACTTGATCTTGCCATGTCTTTCTCGGCCTTCCTCGACTTCTACATCCAGGCACAGTCGCATCATATATTTTTTTAGCCGTTCTTTCATCATCCATTCGCTCTACATTACCGAACCATCGTTTTTAAAACAGTCTGTTTACCAATTTCTACTTAAACGTTTACGCAAAAAAACATTATCAGGTCAGTAAAACGCCGCCCCTACCACTCAAACTGACAATATTATAGAGATTTTTTACAAGCCTGGGTGTTGCATATTTTACATCTCTGTTATTGTTGTTTAAGTAGTCAAATAAATCATTTTTGGATTTCAAGAAGCCCGCCAGAAATGTAAAACTTTTAATAACATTGTTACTAATTATATAAAGTTATTAATATAAATTATCAGTGAAAAACGCTGTTTTCTATTAAATCCAAGGGCAGCATCAATAAAGCGAATAAATATGCAAACATGAGTTCAAGTTTACAATGCAAAGTCATTGACCGAACACTTTGCAATCTTATACAAGAAAAGAAGGTTGTTTATTGTAATAAAGATAATTTTCATGCATTTTACTCAGAGCTTAATATGCAATCGACAATACAAAGAAATATTACAGCTTAACAGGTATAACTTCATAACTGATCTAGTAATTTTATATAAACAAACATAAAAAGATACAGAATAACCAAAATAACACGGAGGAAACTATAAAAAGAAAGCTTAAGAAACAGTATTTTTTGTATTAATTTATTTATATTCATAAAATAATTGATTGTATTACATATTTACTGGCGTATTATTACATAATAAATATATATTATATTATGCAAGCATTATACCATCATTTATTATAAACTCATTAAATTATGTTACTTTAAAAGCACAAAAAAAAAAAAATCTACAGCCCTATCGAGCGATATTAAAGTAGTAACATTGATTTCGTTAACATTTTCAATAAATTTATGAAGTAAATTATCATTATTTATTGTTGCTTCAATCTTACCTAACCCACTGAAAAATTAATGCTAAAATTAAGACGTTGTATTTCACGGATTCGTTTTTATATTCGTAATTGATTCAATATTTTACGTGTAAAAATTATCGGAAAAAAAACCATTGATGCTTTTGTGTTAAATCCAACAGATCAAAACAAACAATATAATAAATGCACTTTTCACTTCACTACAGCTGACCCGCGGTGTGTAGGACCAATGGACCTAACTCGCGGACTTGTTGATCCTAGGCACTCTGCGTGTTAACAGGGGCCCGGGGCCCTCTGCGGACTCTTATATACCATTACGTCACCCAGGTCACGTGGCCGGGAGGGGGGAGCGCCTCTTGGAAAGAGTGCCGCTGGGGTGACCAGCGAGCGAAAGAAAGATGAGGAACGATGTTTGAAAATCCATCTCAATCCAATGATTCTGAAACGAAACACAATCTGTGTTTCATGGAAACTATGTGAGTGAAAACTAAAATGATCCCATATTTAATTTTTTTAATTAGTATGATATTCATAGGCCTGTTAAGTTAACACTAGACAAGCTATTCAAAGAGAGCTC
Organism: Micrasema minimum; assembly: GCA_022494985.1. Classification (NCBI taxonomy): domain Eukaryota; kingdom Metazoa; phylum Arthropoda; class Insecta; order Trichoptera; family Brachycentridae; genus Micrasema; species Micrasema minimum. Next base: position 32,399 of record JAGVSP010000810.1, read on the forward strand.
TCAAAATTGTATGTTCCATTTGTATTTTGTGAAAAAAGGACAACTATCTAATACAATTCAATAATTCTGTGTTCCTCCTGAGATTGAGTCAATTGACTTAATTATTCTAGGACTAGGGACATGAGAAGGTACGGAAAAAAATAGCCTATTCCGTGTAAAATAAAAAAAACATAATTGATTACATAACCTGATCATCATACCTACCCATGTAGTTTAAATGATTTTTTTTTTTTTGTTTTTTAATTAAATTTCAAAAATACATTTTTTACATGTTTTCGCGCCCATTGAGTTACCAAAAAACTCTCATGTTGGTGGGCCTATATATAAATTACATTAAAACTGTTAGTTTTATTCATGCCTAGACACCACACTGTGAATTACAAACACAAAAAAAAATATTATTACATATCAGGCATAACAACCAACTACAAATAGCACACATTAATTTACTCCGCTTCCACATACTGCCTGAGGTAATAGATATCTTTATAGGCTGGTTCGCCACATTACTAATAGGCTTCGAATTACCTCAGGAAGCCTGTTAATAACTCCCTACAATAGCAGGAGTAAGCAGAGACTTTAGACCAAAATTTGTAGTACAGATAAACATAAAAGCAGTATCAGGTGGGTGTAGGATATGGTTGTCCTCTAGGTCTAGTTCTGTAACTGTTATTAAATCGATACTATCTGCAAATAGTGCAACGTGCCTATGTACGCCATTAGGTGCGAATAAGGGCAACAGCAGTAGTATTATGTACTTGGCCTTTGTGAGTGTTTATTTGTTGGAACTCATGCATTACGATTATTACAGGGTTTGATTACCGGTGTTATCACCGCTTCGTAAACCTTGGTTATTACACCTTTAAATGGTCCCGGTAATTATGAATAACCTAAGAAATAATACACATATTGCAGGTTTAATTTGATGCAAAAAAACATTGCATTATTCTAGATACAAGATGGATTCAATCGAATTTGGTTTTTTATTTTCACTATCACGTGAATATATAAGGGTGCATATGGTTTTACAGAAAAAATGTTTTCAAAATCTTTTTAACCCGAATTTAAAATATTTTCACAAAAATTGACATATTCTAAGGTTTATTTATGACAAATCTGGTAAAGGTTTTGCCCTTTGATGTATCAGATAAATTAAACTAAAAATTTTTTAAATTTAAAAAGGGCAAAAAATTCATGTTCCCCTTCGGAATTTAATTTTTTTAAATAATTTCATAATTAAAAAATCAACGTTTCTTAAATCCATAAATAAAGGGTTTTTTTGTAATGATTTTTTCAAACCCGTCAGGGAAGGGGGAAAAAAAAACAAAAAATTCAATTTTAGCCATAAATTGAACCTGGAAAATCTCAAAAAAAAACATTTTTTCTTCCCAAAAAAAGTTTAAAAAGGTTTTAAAATTTTAAAAAAGGGTTTTGTTTCTTAACTTTTTTTTAAAAAATAAAGGTTTTTGTGTTTTGAAAAAAAAACCCTGGAAACGTTCTCAAAATTGGAAAATCAATCTAAAAAAAAAATATTTGGGTTTTAAACCCCTTTTTTTAAAAAAAAATTTAAGGGAATAATTCGATTTCTAAAGTTTATGGGCACCCCCACGCCTTTTTCTTTTGAAACGGGGATTTTTCAAAGTTTAATAAAAATTTATTACAAACCCCCAAACTCGATTCTGAATCCTTTTTTAATCCTTTTTTTTTTTTTAATTTTTATTAAAAAAGAAAAGCATATGGAGTCTACAAATTGCCTTTAACTGGTGGCCAAAACCCCTTTGTTTTTTCTTTTCCCGCGTTTGGGGGCCCCGTAGATTAAAAGGTAAACCCCCAAAAGAGGTTTGCAGTAAATCAAAAAAAGGAACACGGGGAAGAAGGGGCAATTTCCAAAGGGAATTTAAAAATACGGGTTAGTCATAGAGCTTAGGGGGTTTTTTGGGGGGAAAGGCCCCCTTTCCCCCAAAAATCTGGTTTGTCTAAGAATTTCTTCGGGGATCATTCAGGGGGAAATGCTGGGTTTCCCCCGGGATCAGGGGGGCGAATAAGGGGAAAAAGAGTAGGGGGTTGGGGGGTTTTGGGGGGAGGGGGAATATTTTTCCCCATGGGGGGTTCCCTTGGGCTGGGGGGGGGGGGGCCTGGGGGCGGGGGGGAAAAACCCCTTTTCCCGGGCGGGGGTTTCTCTGGGGCCCGTTTTTTCCCTTTTTTGTCGAAAACCGGTCCCGTTTTCAACCAAAACGTTTAAAAAAACTTTTTTTTTATTTAATGACAGATTTAAGCTTTAAAGACCGTTTAAGGGTTTTTTTTTTAAACGGTTTTTAAAATTAAAAACATTTTGGTTTTTTTGGAGCTTTTTAAAAACGTAAAAAACCAATAACTTTTTTAAAAATTTTTAGCTAAATTTTCCAATTTTCCCGGAGCAAAAAATACGATAATAACTTACAAATCGCGTTTCAAAAAAAATAATTTTAGCGTTGGGCTTTTGGGCCGAAGTTTTACAGGCGCACAGTTTTTTTTGGGAAAAAGAAATTGGGGTAGGTTTTTTTGAACAAAAAAAACTTCCCCTAAAAAAAGGGGGGCCCCAAGACGGATCCCTCCTAAAAGGGTACCCCTGCCTTGGGGTACCAACGCTATGTCCTATGCACCGATGCACTCGATTTAGCCAGAGGAAGACTTTGTGAACCCCGGCGAAGTCCAATCACCAAGTTTGGCGATCGTGCTTTTGCAGCGGCTGCGGCTGTCCCCTCTGCCAGGAATCGACTGCCTTCACACTTACGCACCATTCAGAGCCCTAGTCAATTTCGGTTTCAAATAATAACGGATTTCAGATATTATTGATATCTCAACAGAGACAGAGAAACTCTGGAAACGAATGTGGGCTATCTAGGAGTTTACAGGGGTTTACATGACCTGTCATTGGCTGGGTAAAGTGGCCACTTGATGTATTACAACATTCAAACATGCAAACAAAAAATTGGAGAGTCATCTTCAGGCGTCTTCTAGTAAGTAATTAGGTTCGGATGAACCTTACCTACACGACCAATAAAGTTAGATTGCTCAGCCATTTTCTCAACAGATGTCGCTTATTAGAAATCTGTCGAAAACCAACTCACATGTGGATACTTCTGTACAAACTCAACATATATACGAGTTTCAAAAATTTGTCATATATGGTTGTCAGATGATAAGGCGGAATGGGGAATGTTGTAAATACATCAAGTGGCCCACTCAACCCAGCCAATATGACAGGTCATAAGCCCTGTAAACGCCTAGATAAACCGACATTCGTTTCCAGATTTTCTCTGCCTCTGTTGAGATATCAATAATATCTGATATCAGCCCAGCATGGTATCAAATCCAGTAATTTGTCTACAAGTATTTGTATACGTTCAAAACGTTGTTATTAACGGATCTTCTTGAAAGAACGTAATAAGGGCAATTGCCCTAGTCTGCTCAAGTTACAGGTAATATATATTTAATTGGTGCGGATAAGGAAAGTAGTAGTAAGGCTGGAAGAAGATAATCTACACGAAGTAACAAAATTCGTAGTACAACCCAAAAACTAGTGAATCTAGATTATGATCTAGTATGCTAGTATAATATTAATTTAAATTGTTCAATTGTTCAATCATATTGTTTTTATAATTCGTTTATTGCTTTTTAAAAAATTAATTAAAAAATAAAGATTTTAAATTGAAGTTTTCAATTTTTTAGGTTAAATCATTCTTACTATAAAGACCATAACAATAACATAATCTACGTCATTTTTTATTTTATATATATTGTAATTTTTCCTTCTTCTTCTTTCGGTATAAAGATACCATTGTCTATCTTGTATTCTTTTTTTTTTTAACCATCTTGTTTACATTATCTGTTATTTTTCCATTTTTACATGACTTTATTTTTCTCTTTTGCCACGTGCATTCTGTTTGACTTTCACAGTATACCCACAAACAGGCTATGCCTTGGTGGGTTTTTTGTTTATTTTTTTTTAATGTATATGTGTTTTTGTTGTATTTCTTTGTAAACAAAATTTTTTTTTATTGAAAATAAAGAAAAAAAAAAAGAAAGAAAAAAAATTGAACCCGCGGCCTTGTGAATGGTAGCCAAACGCGCTATTCACCTCACCACGTGCTGATAATAATATTTCAGGATGTAAAACTATTATAATACATTTTTACGCAACTGAGTTTTCATTCTATCCAGGTTAATTATTTTCACAAAAAATTGATTAAAACCAGTAATAATGACTATAAACCTGTATAATATGTACAATCCACTGTCAGACCGAACGGTAATTTCTCCTCGTTGGAATATTACTTCCATGTTCATTATCTTCTACGACAAAGTGGAATATTTTGTGGATTTTTTTATAAACTGTGGATCAAATGAAAAAAAACAAGTATTAAAGCTAAAAATGAATAGTGTTTCGCTATATATTAGTCTAAAGTAACAGTTTCTTGTTCTGAAAACTGTACAGTCTGTCAAAAGACACTCTAAATATATATAATTTTTTTAAAACACGATTCGTAGGTTATAATCGTATGCTTGCCCACAGAAATTGTTAATTATAGCGCTAAAACGTAAAATATGTTAAAAGAAGAGAAGTGTTAAAGTGCCGGAAAACCAGATGTTATGGTGCCATTGAAATCAGAAAGTGGCAAATAAGAACTTATCGAAAGAAGCAAAATTAGCATACATAAAACGTTCTGGTAACCAACCCTTAATTATGGTAGTGAAGTCGTGGTGTTGGAAAAATAGAAGGAAAAGATGATAAAAGGAAAGGGTAAAAATTTTTTAAAAAATTTAAAATAAAAAACCTAAAAAAAAACCAAAAGCCCAAAGGGGGCCTAAAACCCAGGAAGGCCGAAAAAAACATGGGTTTACCCAAATTTTCGCCCCCAAAATACTTGAAATTTGGAAAACCCCTTTTGGGGCCCTACAAAAAAAAAAATTTTTATTAGGAAAAAAAATATGTTTTTTGGGTAAAAGAATTTGAATTCAAATGTTAAAAAGAACCCAAGACCCCAAAATGAAATTTACAAAAGGGGTAGATTTTCAAGGGTAGGGGCCTTTTTTATATGTTTCCCCGCCAATTTTCAATAAAAGCAGAAATTTGCAAAAAATGAGCTTAATGGTTTTCCTTTTACAATTTTTAACCCCTTCCCTTTGTAAGTGTTTTTGCCAAAAATTTTGGAATTTTACGTAACGGGTGATAGATAAAGTTTTAATCCCGATTTTTATGTCCCAAGAAGGGAAATTTAATTTAATTCGCAAGTTTTTTCCATTTTTTGGGGTAAAGGAGGGAATGTAGGGGAACATACGGGCGTGCCCAAAATTTTTTTAAACCAATAAGGCAAATAAAGTAGGTTCCTGGTCCTAACTGTGGGGGTCCCATAATCAATACTTGCCCCTGGGAAAAATTAAATTTCCCCTTTTTTTCCCCCTCCTTATCCCTGAAAAAAAAAAAGAAAAAAAAAAAGGCCCCCCCCCCCCCCCCCCACCCCCCCCCCCCCCAACCCCCCCCCCCCCCCCCCCCCCCCCAAACCCCCCAAACCCCCCCCCCCCCCGAACCCCCCCAAACAGGGGCAGTCAGGGCCCGGGGCAACCCCCGCCCGCTTTACTGCCCCCCCCCCCCCTTCCCCCCCCCCCCCCCCCCCCCAAAGATGCGAGGGAAAACCCGGTTTTCTTTGGGCCCCCTTTCCCACCACCCCCCCCTCCCCCCATAACCACCTCCGGGGCTTCCCCAAACCCCAAAAACCCCCCAAAAAGGGTTAACAACCGGGGACCCCAATCCTTCCCCTTATCCCCCCAAACATTAACCGGGGGAAAAAACCCCCCAACCCCCCCCCCAAAACACCCGTCACCCGCCCTTAAACCCTCCCTTCCCACCCCCTTACTCCCGGGCTGAGACCCCCCCAAACAGGGGCCCCTTTGTAGGGGGGTTCCTCCGCCGCTGCTCGCCCCCAAAATGGTCCTCCGGTTTTTTTTAAACCCCCCCCCCCCCCCCCCCCTTTCCCCCACCCAAATTATATCCCTCATTAAAAAATACCAACCCCCAGGGCCCTTAACCCCGGGGCCCTTTGGGGCTGCAAGGAAATTTAAAAACCCCTAACCCCCTTTACCCCCCCCCACAACCCCAAAACCCCAAAACCCCCCCCACCCCCCTTTTAAAAAAAAAAACCCCCACCCACCCCCCCCCCCCCCCCCCCCCCCCCCCCCCCCCCGTTTTCCCCTTAAAAACCCCCCCCCCCCCCCCCCCCCCCCCCCCCCCCACCCCCCCCCCCCCCCCCCCAAAAAAATAAAACCCCCAAACCCCCCCCCCCTTTTGGGGGGGGCCAACCCCCCCCCAAACCCCCCCCCCCCCCCCCCCCCCCCTTATTAAAAATAAAAAATCCCCCATCCCCCCAAAGGGTCAAAAAGGGGTTCTTTAAAATTTAAAAACCCCGAAAAAAGGGGAATAACATTTTTAAAATTTTCTTTAAAAAACAATTTTTTAACTTAAACTTTTTTGGCATTCTTCCCCAAAAAGTTGATTAATTTAAATACCCCCTTTTGGTGAAAAATTTTGCCCAATTTTTCCCCCCCCCAATTCCCCTTTCCCCCCTTTTAAAAATTTTTAACCCCCCAAACCCCCTTGAATATGGAAATTTTTTATTTTTCCCCCCCGGGGAAAAATTCCCCCTACAATTTTTAAAAAACCCTTCCCCTTAAATTCCTTTTAAAAAAATAGTTTTCAAAAAAAAAAATCCCCTTAAAAAAAAATTAAAACCCCTGGGTTTGATAAATTTTTAAAATTTTAAATTTTTGGAAAGGGAAAAAAAAACTTCCCCTTTAAAATTAATTTTTTTTTTTTAACTTTTTTTTTTTTTTTAAAAAAAAACCCTAAACTTTTAACTTAAAAATTTTTGTTCATTTCCGCATTCAAAAAAATAGCCAAATTTAAAAATTTTTATAAAAAACGAAATCATTTAAAAATTTAAAAATTTTAAATTTTAAAAAAAAATTTTAAGGTTTTTTTAAAATTTTTTAATACCTACCATACAGGGATTAAAAAAAATTTTATTTGGGAAAAATTTAAAAAAGAAAAAAGGGTTTTTTAAAAAAATTTCAAAAATTAATTTTCTTTTTAAAAAAATTCTTTTTTAGCGGCCTTTAAAACCGTAAATAAATGTTTTAACACGAAAATTTGGTTTTTTTTCCCTCATCAGTAAACCCATTAATAAAATTTAAAATAACTAAAAATAATTTTATTGGGTTTAACCTTGGGGGTGGCGCTGAATCGTTTAAGGATCATCTTGCCACTTAACAAATTTTTATTTAAAAAAGGGACTGCACTTTCTGTAAAAATAAAAGTCCCAATTACGTCATCAGGCGGAATAGAAATTTTTTAATTTAATTTGGGCCGCCCCGTAGCCTTTTTGGGTTTGTTTATTTGGGGTACGGTTTCAATTTGAAGGGTCGGGGGGTTTATTTCCCTTAGGGGTCAACCCGAAAAAAATTTTTTTTTCAGGGGATTTACGTATTTAAAAATTTTAGCGTGATTCCCCTTTGGGCAGTAAGAAGGGGTAAACTTTTTCATCCTAACCCTTTTGTAAAAAAAAATATTTAAGGTTTGTGCACTTGGTGAACCCAAAGCGTGCCCAGGCCCCCCATTGGGGTTTCGGATAAGGGGGGAAGTTAAATAGTGATTTCCATCCCCACTGCAAAAAGAGGGAAAACCCTTTAAAAAATTGGGAAAAATTGATGGGGGAAAAAAGTTTTATATGTCAATACCATTAAATGACTGCAAGATTTAACTTTTGAAAAGCAAAAATAGCTTTGATATTTTTAAAAAGTTTGTAAATTATTTTTAACGAACCTGTGTGGATTTGTCATTTCTTATATAATATGATTGTATCAAATGGTCTACCAGAATATAGCTTGTCTGGAGATCGGATGTTTAACTGGGTGTCAAATACTTAAATGTTACTAGCTTGTACAATCTCCTGTATCACACCTGGTTCTCCTCTATATTGCTTGCAGGGCTGCGAATACGTGGCTGCACCTGACCAGGTCCCAAGATAGCAGACTTTTTAGGTATTAGCAGACTCTTTCCTTATCTGAGAGCAAAGGTTTGTCTTCCCCCTTGTCTCGCTTAGAAGAATTTTCAGGGTCGAGCGGTGGTTTTGACTTTTGTATAGGGAACTACAGCCGGATGAGCGCAGATCAACAACGCGACACAGCAACCCTCTGTATCCTACTGGTCATCCGGCGAAAAGGGCGTTTCGGCTGGCTCAGGCCATTATACTAGCGTATGCCCTCCCGAGAGCCTTCGTAACCATGCTGGCCCTTTTTACAAGGCAGGCCCCCACTATCAGGTTCTCGGCGTCCCTGATGTCGTCGTCCACATGTTGGCAATTCGTCGGCAGTTTGCGTCTTCAGAGCTGCGGGACGTTGGGACGTGACTATGGGAGGATGCACGGGAGGCTCGGCGGCCCGATCGCCCTGGCCTCTTCTGAGGGCAGTCGTTCTCGTTTTCTCTGTTGGATCCTATAATGCTCCACCATAGGGACGGAGTATATTGGTATGATGATGATTGACAAGATGGAAAAAGTTTAAGTTAGTTTTAGGATCATTTTGTCTGTCGCCCGTACGACAAGAATTATCCCCCCCCCCCCGTTGGATATATCGTTTCTCTATACTACGAAGGTTTTTTTACGATTTGCTTTCCCCTTCGAGTTTACGCAGCCCGTACGGCCGTGAAATTACGTGGGATGAAATTTGACGATTTCACGGCTACAGGCGTTAATCCACGACATCCATAATTCCCTCTCGTGTGATGCACGCCTGCGCGGCGCTAGTCGGGTCTTAATTCTACTTTTCTCTATTTGGGACTTAAATATTCCTGATCTTGATTGTTGTCCATAAGTTTTCTCTTTTCTCACGCCACAACTGGATGAATACGTGCTGCCCTCGGGCATGTGCGGCCGGGGGTGGACGGACATCCTTAGTGTGTCCCTCTTGGCCATGGGTCCTTGCCCTGATCTAAAAGCAACAAAAGTAATTAGAAAAATAAATTAAGAGCACTTCTAATGTATTTTTCAAGTTTAGAGGAAAGTTAGAAAAGTCAATGTTACAGGTGTGCACTCATTAAGTTCACTAATTGAAAAAGTAGCCGTTGCGCTCCGTTTCCAAGAAGTCCAAGCATCAATGGTGCATGGGAGCACTCTGCATGATTGGTGTGTATACGTACAATTGCATAGTACGGTACAAGCTAGTGCAGGTTGATGCTTGATTAGTTTAGATACATTGATTAGGGGGGGGTTTATTTATGTTCCTAGACTAATGACACTTTGTTAAATACCCAATAGCATAAGAAGAAAAATGTGATCAAATCATAACAATTTCAAAGACTAGCAGTCTGACACTTGGAAATTTATATCTACCTGTGCAAAATCACATGTAAATATTTTTAGATGAAGTCTCCACTGTCATGACCGTGGTTACTTTAATTTTAGATGCTGGGCTCACGACTGCTGAGTGTAATTGTAAATATAATATATCATATCAACCTAGTCGTCTAAACTAATGAAGTACGGAGAGAGAAGCAAGTCGTATAATAATACGGCCTGTGTTTAAACATGGGGTGTTGACTTGTCTATGGAATAATAAAAAAGTTAATGGATTGAAATAATAACACACTACGACACAACTTACTACTACTTCCCCGTATCCGCACCCAAAAACAAATGAGTGCATAGGGCACGCATCTTGCATTGGGCTATACACCATTGTCATGCTGAGTTGATCAATTTGATTGCATTGGAAGGATTATGCACATGATCTGTCTATACGCGTCTCGCAGTACCAGTTAAATAGATATACTGTCTCGACTAATCCTCAGTAATTTCAGTGGCGCTTTCAGTAATTGGATGCCATTATCATTCTGTATTATTGATTTCCACATTGTATTATTATCTTGAAATGTCCAATTTAATTGTCATTATGTGAAAGCTTAACCTTCATTTGTTTACTATAAAATCGTCAATTTTTCACCATCTATAATCTTGAATTACTCTCTTTTGATACAGGGTCAAAGTGTGGGGGGGGTGGGGGGGAGTCATATTAGTTATATTAACATAAAACAGTCTAGTTATGCAATCCATTATCCTATGTTCACAAAGCTATTTTTTTTAATGGACCACACTGACATTTAGATTCTACCTTTCAGAGAAACATGAATATAAAATTTGGATCTTATTGAAAGGTAAAACATAAAAATATATAAAATATAAGATTATGACATTCGATGATACATGCAATTGTAGAATAATGACATTATAATGTCAACTAATCGCGCACAGCCACTAAGCTTCGAAAAAATTATCACGTAGACATAAAACTGTTTCCTAATAAATATTTCAACAGATTTTATAAAAAAAGTGTGAAAATAATCAAGAAAAAAAAAATTACCCTTTTATTGCCTTTTTTCAGGATAACTGAAGCTGATAGCAAATAAAAACCATAAAATATTAAAGAACACTTTTAGATGATAGGGAAGAAATCTATCAGGTTTTTTTATTTTATTGCCTTCTTTAAAGTAAAAACCAATATTTCGGCCACATTTAAATTTATTTATTTATTTATATATATTTTATATAATATTAACGGGCGCATGCCTTTTTACAAAAAAAAACACTTTAATTTAAAGCGATACATAATTAAATATAAATAGAGAATAGTTTACTGTTTTGCTAAAATTGTGACAATTATTTTTTTACCATGGGTATAAATAACATATCGAATTATGCTTCAAACCAAATACACAATAATATTTTTTGAATAAAAGTGAAATATATTATCTGTAATGAAAGAATTTATGAGAAAAAAAAAAATTTTTCAACTCAGATTATATTACATATATTACATATGACTTTTGCAAAAATGATGTAGATCCACCAGTTTTCAGGTTGTACTACGAGTTGTGTTATACTACATAATATAAATAAAATAAAAATAAATATATAAATAAAAATTAAAAACATATTCAAAACACATCGTTTATAAGCTGGTAATCCTATCTCAGTACTCGACAAATTAGAAAATTGATTGCGACTGTTTGGATTGTATTGAAAATAGAGTTTTGTTGTGCGTTAGTTCGAATATTGTCACAGCGATACGTATATTTTGTCTTGTAGTTCTGGTTGGGACGTGATAGTTAATTAAAGACAAAAGTTCAGGGGAATCTAATAAGTTGTGTTCAATTTTAACAAAAAACAATAAATCATTAATTGTTCTCCTATCTTTTAATGTCAGCAATTGTAAATATTTCAATAAAAAAATCATAGTCAAGATCTTCAACTGGATGCCTAGCCTGAAATTGAGTGATCTTAAAAATTTATGCTGAATACGTTCAATAGATTTTATATGTACCTCGTAGCGTGGATTCCAAACAGAAGAGTTGTACTCCAACTGGCTACGTACCAATGATGTATATAGCAATTTGAGCGTAGACGTGCTATTAAAATCTTTGGAGATTCTCAGAATATATCCCAACATCCTCATACCCCTATCAGTGACAGCATTGATGTGGTAAATGAAAGATAATTTGGTATCGAAAAGTACTCCCAGATCTCTTATTACTTCGACAGATTGTAGAAAATAGTCGTCTAAATAGTAATTATGTAATAATGGATTTTGAACCCTAAAAAACCTCATAATTTGACACTTTTTTGAGTTAAGTGTGAGTTATTCAAACGACTCCACTCATAAAATCTATCTAAGTTAGATTGCAATAAGGTACAGTCAGCAAGATCATCAACAACTCTAAAAATCTTAACATCATCAGCAAATAGTAATACCCGAATGTTTTCAAATATTTTGACAACATCATTAATAAACAAAATAAATAATATCGGCCCCAGATGAGATCCCCTGGGGGACGCCACTGGTTCAATAAAGAAGTAGGAACAATAATCATTTACCTTTGTATCGTGTTAATTAAATAAAATCAAATTGTTCGACGACCGGGCTCTTTGGCACCTCAGTCCGTCACTGGTGTTTACTGTATAATCTGTTTATTATTATGATAAGTCAGGCCAGGCGTGTGATGAGATAGAAGAATATGCGAATTTATGTTCTCAACTAGTGAAAATGATATTTTCTCAACGGGGAAACGTAAAGAAGACCAATTTTTAACAATCGTTTACTGTTAACGAAAGAAATTACAATTTATCTGATGAATTGTAAATATAGAGACTCGTGAGAACTGATTTCTTTCAAAATAATTATATTAACAATTCGCTTCCAACAAAATTAAACTTATCCAATTATAAGTTGAGCTTTTACATTGTTTCTCATCTTAAACCCATGTATTTATACCCATGTGAATAACATAATTACATACAAGTTTGTATATTTTGGTAGTTCTCACCACCTTACAGACAATTTAATATTACCTTGAGTAAATTTCTTTTGTCCACAGTATAGTGGTGTTGGTATATAAATTGCTTTTGTCCACAGTATAGTGGTGTTAACATATAGCGCATTCGGCTATCGTGCCTGAGGACGCGGATTCGATTCCCGTAGGGGGTCAACATGCAATATTTATTTAATGTGATTCCTTGGACTGGAACTGAAGAAACTGATCATCTTACCTTCATGTAATAAAATGATCAAGATAGACTAGACTGCACTTGGTGTACCAATGCAGTGCCCTAAGCACCATTGGGCGCGGATATGGAAAAGTAGTCATAGTATTAAATTGCCTAATTAATCTAAACTTTTTATTAGCTTTTAAAAACACGGCCACCAAAAAATTTGGAGATGGAGACACGGAGAAGTATAATATTGAAAGGAGGGTTGAGGCCGGTAACAAAGTTAATTATGCATATGAATGCTTATTAAAAGAGGCTAAAATAGCAGTTAAGTTCTGGTACCAACTCTTATTATAAATGGAAACGGGCATGGAGTTGAAAAACTGCTGTTGAAATGCAATCTCTCGGACGAAAGTGTGATAGATTGTATGATAGGGGTAACTAATGTCAAAATTAGAGCAGAATGCAAGGCTGAGATAAGCATTATCGACAAAATAAAGAAAGGTCTTTTACGATGGTTTGGTCGTGTGGAGCGAACGAATGATAGAAAGAACGGCTAAATGGATTTACGATGCGAGCGTGCTAAATGAAGAAATCGAGCAAAACCGAGAAAGACATGGCACGATCAAGTACAACAAATACTAATAAGTGGTCACGAGAAGATGTACGAATGTGGAGGAAGCAAGGAAAGTGTGCCAGGACAGAGTGGTGTGGCGTTCAATCCTCGGGGTAATGGCGTGATGGTTAGTTAGTCAGTTACTAATAAGTTATTGATGCTTGTTTTCTCTGAGTTGAGTAGTGAGTAGCCGGTGGTAAGAGGTTGGTGGCGTGTGGCAAGCGTTGGTGAGTTTTCTCCAAGTAAAATGAACTGTCAATAAACGCGAGACCGGGAATGTGCAATACTCGGTGATAGGGAATGTGCACGCGCAGTATTTTGATGAATTTTCAGCGTATCTGAAAACAGTTTCAACCGACTAACTAATTCTACTCTCCCCTATCCACTCCCAATGGCGCATAAGGCACTGCATGTATACAATATTTTAGCGCGTTGGGCTGCTATGCATGAGGTCGCGGGTTTGATTCTAGATGGGGTCACAATGAAATATTTACTTCAATGTGATTTTCACATTAAAATATTTCATTTGTGATGCTTTGGATTGGCGCTGAACATAGAGACTGATCATCTAGCCTTCATGTATTATTATTATTATGGATAATTTATATAGCGCCGTTTTCGTATAAATATACCTCAAGGGCGAAGTGATCAGGGCTCACTGCACTTGGAGTACCAACCCAGTGCTCTATGCACCATTGGGTGCGGATAAGGGAAAGTAGTAGTAGTAGTTGTACGTAGTATCTAATGTAAGTATATTTTATCAAAAATTATTCCGTTTGTTGATGTAATTCTTGAATAAAAATGTAATGTCCCAGAATGTATCCTATATCTAACTCATGCGACAAACATACAATCATGCTTGTAAACGAATCAATAAAAGAATTGATAATATTTTCAATAGCAATTTCATTAAGGAAAGAAACAACCCTTGAAGCCGTAAATAATAGACAATAATTTATATGCAGTTTTACGCTGAATGTCAAAACTATTATTTATCTCTACAACAATAGGCCAAAAGGCCCAATAACAGCGGGGAACAATATCACTAAACATTTCTGTCTTTTTAACAGGAATGAAACCCGGAACCTCCGAATCGTGATAACAGCAACTAAGCCATAATAGTTAGGATTTAAAAAATGACAAGGATAGCGTGCTTTTGTCCTATATTGTTACAAAATAATGAAGAAATCTCGAGTTACACATTACAAACTACGTTCAAAATTACGTTGCAAGTAAAAAACATCAACGAGTGGTAAAGAAACAAACCTACTTTTTTAATCCGTGCAAATTACGCATAATTAGGCATTGTCGAAAAATGCAAAAGTATAGCTTTTATCCACATTACCTTTTTATGGTAATGTTGTAGATTCAACAGGAGGATTTTATGTTCGATCCAACATGTACTAATCTGCCTACATAATTTAGATATGCTTGAGAATTGACCATGACATTTCATTCAAAAATATAATATGTTCACTGCTTACTTTTTGTAACCAAAGTCTGAATTTTATTGTTTTACATAAAAATCAACAATAAAAATATTCCATTTTCATCTGGTATGCTTTTCAGTGCTGAGCTCCTGGCGTCACTTCAAAATATAAAAATCTTTTGTGGCGAGTCTCAGCTTGAAGACAATGAAAATTTTATTGAGGTTTCTCAGTAAATCCTTTTCTTACAAGATAATAGAATGACACGTAAAATTTAAATAATAATTTGCATACTCAAGGGAAAGTTTCCTTCAATGTAAACGTAAATAGTCATAATATTACTCATATGAACGTCCATGAATCTGAATTGAAGAATGTAAATCCGGTTAAACGATTAAATTACTCCTAGGACAACTCCATATCGTTGCTTCCACACAAAATTCATCATCATTCATCAATTATAATGCTGTGTAATTCTGTAATCGATGTGCAGTAAAACCTTGTACGAAATTAATATAAAACGTAAAATGGTATAGAAATTGACACATTGTTGGATTAGATGTCTTTAAATAAATAAATAAATCATCGTAATCATTTACATCCTACTTTAAGGAAATGTATTTCATCCTCCAATCTAAGCGGTCGTCCTCCAGTTCCTGTGTATCTTCCGGAGTCAGGTCCACGTCCCACAGTTCCAACACAAACTGCAGATCGATTGTCAGCAGTGGCCAGGATGCCGATAACGGAATACCAGGCAGGCATTGTTAAGGCTCTCGGGAAGCATACGTAGTATATGGACCAGCCAGGTGAAACTACAAACATGCATTTTTTTAGGAACTTGAAAAAACCTCCGCATCTTAATATAAAGTGACTTCTGTTATTTTAATCATAAGAAAATATTACGAATACTTTTTCCCGGTATTTTTTAATTTATGTGGATATTAAAGTAAAATGACAATTCGATGATAGTGGCAATGTTTCTTACGGAAATTTGCTTAAAAAATATTTGTCACAAAAAATTTTATAAATGAAAGTTACGAGTATCTAAGGATTGACGGATTTTTTATTGCTAAAAAGCTATGTAATCTCTTATCAACCAACTTTATTTTACCATGTTTAACTTTGTGCAAGTTATATTCAATAAATAAATAAAGTTCTACGTGCTTATTAGAGCTAATATTATTTACAGAAATATCAAAACTCTTTACTATAACGGTTTGACCGATTTTTATAAGTTTATTTACTGTCAAAGCTGTTAAAAAACATTTCACGCGTAATTATCTTCACATCTCTCTGCAGAAGCAAACATTGGTTATTTATTGGTTAGAAAACCACAAAATTGGTATCAAGCGACATGCCCCATTTATTTAAAATCTTTTTTACCACGTTGTAAATCTTGGTTTTTTATTCTTACTAACTAACCATCACGCCATTTCCCCGAAGGGGTAGGCAGAGAGGGATAGAAGGATGGTTGGCATGGTGGGTTATCATGCATGAGGTTCCGGATTCAGATCCCGATGGTATCAATATGAAATATTTATTCAAACGCTATTTATGACATTAATATTTCTTTGTTATGATTACGAAAAAATGATAAAATATTGCCTGTATATAATCTTCATTCCTTTCCTTATTTACTTTCCTCCATTTATTTAGCGTGTGTTCAAACGTTAAATCCGTCATGAAAGATTTTCGAACATTCATAACTAACTAACTAACTAACCATCACGCCCTTTCCCCGAAGCAGGGTAAGCAGAGAGGATAGAACGCCACACCACTCGTTCTGTCCTGCATACTTCTCTTGCTTCCATCCACATTCAGATACATCTTCTCATGCACGCACGTCGATTTATTCCGACTTTTACATGCCCACTTTCAAGCACTTGTTTAACTTGATTGGTTTCTTATTCGATTTCTTAATGTTATTCCAAACAACGCTCTACACATTACATGTACCTACATACGAGTACATCATCGGGCGCAACAAAAGAACATAGTTTAAATATTTTTCAGATGCTTAAACTGTGCCAATCATGAAAAAGTTATGCTAGATCCATCCACTTCGACTTTTAATTTATAGTATACTTAAAGTAAATGACACAATATCTTATTTCAACCTTTTTTCTTACCCGCAACTAATGGTATAGGGACACATTAGTTCACCAAGGACTAAGGTTTCGAGAACAACTACACATTAATTTGCCCTCATTATAATATTTTAGAACATCAATAGTGTTAACAGATAACTTAAATTCTAGAGTCAGTATGCAAGTCTTATACGAGTATCTTTCAAAAAATTGATATGAGAATGAGTACTACAGCATTATGCTATTTATCCAAAAAAAGTTTTTGTATTTTGAATCCTCACACTTCTTCTTCTTCTTCTTTTTAAGGTCGCTGCCGTTAGGGATGTCGTAACTCCCAGCTCTCCCTCAATCTTTTTGCAGGTCGTTGTCTCCTCAGACTGTGATATTTTAAATGTATTTATTTACAAGCAGAATTACAAATAATAATGAGTTCAGTAAACCATTACATTTATATGTAAACACGGGTGATTTTTTGTTTCGATTCACTAGAAAAATCCATGCCAAGTTGTATTTATCGTCCATTATTGTTCTCTTTAAATATTTTGCCTATCTTTTCCTACATTCACCGGTAAGTTTAATGAAATCTGAAGTGTTTTCGGGTAATGTGTGTTTAATTAGAAACAAACAAGTTTACTCCAAGAATACTAATTGCAAGTCTATTATTGAAAACATATTCATGATACGATCGTAAAGAGAAAATCAAAAGTAAATAAGATTTTTCCGCTCTCGAGAAAACTTCACTTTGTTCCTAAAATCACAATTAAAAACTAATACATCTTTTTAAATTTCAAATATTTCACGTTATAACAACATTTTTTCCTACTACATGAATTCTTTGCTGAGAAAATACCATACAATAATAGCATAAATTCAACAATATTTCTGTGTACTTTTAGTGTGTTTAATGCTAAACTAATTGTCTGTCCAAAAAACCAATAAGGACCTGAGTGAGCTTTTTTTTAAACCATATTCTTTCCTTTTTCTCGTGTATCGCATCTGAATAGTTCGTAATTGTAATACATCTTCTGTCTCATTTTATAAACGTAAGATGACCAATCTTCACTTTTATTAACATTTTGAGTGTGTCCAAATACTTGTAGACATAAACTTGATTTTATCCATTACGGGCTAATAATTTCAATTTTTGGTCACACTCAAAATGGTGTTTATAAAAATTAGTGGGTAAAAGTTATAAGCATAACAAATTGAAGATTTATCTTCAGGCGTTTTCTAGTAGGTGATATAATATTCGGTAAGAATCTCACTTGCAATCATAAAGGTTTCTGCTAAAATGCTTAGCAATTTTCTCAATGGATGACAGAGAGTGTTACACATGTGAAGCGTCGCGCCATTTTACTGTATAATTGGCAGATATGGATATCAAATACTAGGTGAAATGGGGAATGTTGTAATACTAAGAGTGGACACTTAACTAGCCAATGACAGTCATAAGCCCTGTAAATGCTAGATATCATTAGTTCTCTGCCAAACTTCTCGTCTCTGTTGAGATGTCAAATTTTAAATTTATTATTTGTCCAAGATATCAATCAAGCATCAAAAATCATTCTAACGAGAATAGAAAAGTGTCACTATTTTCCAATATTTGTGATGAATTGATTCTTTGTAAATCTTACAAATATCTACTAGAGACATCTATTGAAATCTTAGAACACCAGCCTCTCATCCGACAAAATTATTTTTATAACGTGACAGACAATCATATGAATAAAGAGAAAGCTCGTTTAATTATAATTTCTAGATTAAACCTTATTATTTCCATAGAATTAAGATACGATCTTCAACTTTTCCCTCAATTTAATTTTTTTCCTCTTTTTTTTTTTTTTTTTTTTATTTTTTTCTTCCCCCAAAAATTCTTTTTTTGGGAAATTTT
>JAGVSP010000811.1:0-57592 GCA_022494985.1 Micrasema minimum
GCTTCCTACATATTCATACATCTCGTGCATGCACGCCGATTATTCCGACTTTTCGCATGACTACTTTCAAGTATTTGTTGTACCTGATCATGCCATGTTTTCTCGGCTTCCTTTACACCCAGGCACATTCGCATCATTTTTTTTTGCAGTTCTTTCATCATTCATTCGCTCTACATGACCGAACCAGCTAGAAGACCCTCTTAAGTAAAAATTTTAGATTCGTATTTTGCAACAGGAATTCGCAATAATCCTCCCACTTCTCTATTAACTTCCACGTATCGCCTCTGCGTCCATGTATTACACTTATCATTATTCTGCATTACGACCAGATTCAGTTTAATGCCATTTGATTCCATTACGCGGGTAATGAGAAATAATCCCTCAGCCGTCTTATGGAAATCTTAATGAGAAAGAAAACGATAAAATAATTCTTCACAACGACTCATATTACTTTGTAAGTTGAAACATTAAGTTTTACTACTGTACTTATTTCCATAACTCTGAAACAACACACTGCTTCGTATAAAAAGAAAATTTTGGACTAAGGGATTGGGATTGACGTGGGAGGAGTCGAGAGAGCTGGCTGGCGATAGGGTCTCCTAGACCTAGAGGGATCTAGTGATGTCCACATGCTGAAGACAGAGTCCAACACAGTTATCTGTTGATAAGTCAGTAGGTAGACAGTTTTTTTATCTTCTCTGTAAACGGCCTTTATTAATTTACGTGGTTTCAGAAAATTATAATTCAGTTTATGTTGGCGAACTGCCAATACATTAGGGTTCTTCCCGATAACACGAATATTCCTAAAAACGTTATAAATATTTAGAGTATATTTTTACAATTCCAACGATATAAAACACAATGATCAAAAATGTTGTTTTTATTTACAAATTTATGTTTTAAAAACACGAAAATACGAATAATTTTTAACGCCCGTTATTGGTTAATGACGTCATACCCGTCCACCATGAAAGGCGTCAAATTCATTACGAAGTGAAGGATTTTGCGAGCGATTTGAAAAAGCGCTATTTCAAACCGCGCTAAAAAATTCATATGACATCTTAAATTTTTTTAAAAAACATCCTTGATATTGCAATTTTTCAATCAATCTTTTGAAATAAAAAATAAAAAATCGGGAAGAACCCAATTGAGAATGGATGTATTTGTTTTAAGTGTATACCTACCCATAGCGTGATGATTCTTGAACGTTAATTAATTAATATAATTAATAAACGTACGTAATTTTGTCTGTATATGGTTCAGTTTGATCTGTGCAACCATTACATCGCGCATTTAAAGAATTTAAATGAAAATAAAGATTATTTAACATTCATTATATGGAGAACTGTACAGTTTTTTATGCAGTTTCTTGTTCAGAAAACTGTACAGTCTGTCAAAACACACGCTAAAATATGTATATTTTTTAAGTGCGATCGTAAGTTATTATCGTATGTTTGCACACAGGAAATTGTTAATGTGGCTAATAATGTAAATATGTTATTAGTTTTCTACGGTTTTAAAAGTATTCATTGTATAATATCTACTTAGACGTTTATATAAAAAAAATTAACTGCCAGGTCTGACAAACATCGCGCCGAGCATTCAATATTCCATACAGTTTTCGCATTATACGTGACAGTTTCCAACGATCAGTTTTCTGTCCCATATAAAGTGAGCTCAACTGATTACGGGACATCATTTAACGATTCGATTATCGGGAGGAACGTTCCTAATGTTATCAAATTAATTAAACAAGATTCAAACGTCGTTTCTTGCAATTACTGCTTCGACAGCGGTGTTGTAAAGTACCTACCGCATTAATTGTATCCTGGTAGCTAGTTCTATTTTGTACTAAACGTAGCCTGATCTAGTAAGTTATGAGTCCACTTCTGATTGCTAAGCTTTCTGTCTTCTTATCTCTAACGTCCTGAGGAAGAGAATATTTCATGATTCGTCTCACAGATCAAGATATATCACAATCTGCCTATGTTCGCGATAAAGAGACGATAAAATAACTTAACCGGTAGTTCCAATACATCGCAATTATATCGTCAGTATCGTTCTATATACGTTCTATAGCTAGAAGATCGAACGCTAGTTCTCGTGCGACATCCGAAGTCAGGTCTACATCCGGTAGCTTTGACGTAAATTGCTGACGAACTTTGAGCAGCGGACGTCCAGGACGCTGGGAACCAATTGACACCAATAGTTGCTTGCGTCCGCGTCCATTGCTTCGCCTCTTTTTTATGTTTTAATTATTTGTACGATATACCTGCCCAGACATCACGTATTATTTTACCTATAAAAATAATAAACAACACTTTACTACTGAAATTCATGTTTATTTTTATTATGGGTACGTATTGAAAACGTGAAACGTCCGCCTCGTAGCATAGTGGTAGCGCATTTGGCTACCGTGCATGAGGTCGCGGGTTCGATTCCCGTAGGGGATCAACACGAAATATCTATTTACATGTGATTTTCATATTTGTGTGATACCTTGGACCGATACTGAAGTGTAAGACTGATCATCTAACCTTCATGTAATAAAATGATCAAGATATACGTCACTTGGGTGTACCAATTTAATGCCCTATGCACCATTGGGTGCGGGTAAGGGAAAGTATTAGTATTTAGTATTGAAAACGTGAAAACACTTTTACATGATGTATTCAAATTTAACTTAACGCGAGTAAATTTGCAGTCCTGTTTTTCGTGTTCATCCATACGCAAAGATTTATTTGTTATTAACAAGTAGTCCTGTAGCTCAATACAGATAACTATCGACGTAGTTAAAAACGTGCTAACCACGTGCTTACGCTAACGATTTGACCGATCACAATGACATTCGTTCAATACCACGTTCGCCGAGCCGAGCATTGCCGATCTGAGCCGAGCGGAGACGATGCACGCGATATCGCGGCCGTACGTCAAACGTCAAATCATCGCGCTTGTCGGATTTTTTATTATGTCGACTGCTTTTCTCAATATTTGGCTTGCCGAAAACCGGCTAAATGCAATACGGCACTCGAGAAAGATTGAATGAAGATATGTGCGAATAAGATATATCTCGGGAAATGGCTCGCGACTAGAAGCGCTCGTTTAATAATCCCGATCGATAACTTTTAAACGCGTGTTCCATTGTGATCGCGAAAACGTTAAACATCCATGGTAAGAAATCGTTATCATGTCGCTTATTACCGCGTCGATAGTGATCTGTGATCGAGCAACTGGTTGTCAAACTTACAATACCCACATTTATTCCATTCTTAATTTATTTACATTTCAATATATTTGAATAATCATTAACAAATTATTGTTTTATTAATTAAAATGTTAATTGGTTCACTCACAGACCAGATATTAGTTGTGGCCCAACTAAACGTTACCATAATATTTACTCTAGGTACTACAACGTTATGTTATCCTAAATTTATTGATGAATCGAATATTTTACATGTGTCTGATACAAAGTTTAGTACAGTACCAGTTTACGGATATATTTTACCCATCTTCTAAAATCATGGATCGATTAAAAAATAAAAACGCATAATCAATTATTTTCAATGGAGACAGTAAATCTGAGTTACTTTAAACTCCTGAGCGTAACATTGAACAAAACCGAAGTAGTTCGTTCGATAATAATTTGTTTCAATTTATTTGTATACAACTTTTTTAGTAGCCTTTATTAGCACATTATCTCATAAAAATACAACATTTTAACGTAAATAAATAAAATAAATCTATAACACATTTAAAAATTTTAAAAAGTCATTTTGTACATGGTGGACGATATAGAGATTATTTTGTGATACTTTTTTTTATTACACTTACCTACCTATTTATTTTCGTTTATTTATTTTTCTTTTGATAGTGGTTTTCTCACTGCGAAAATACTGCAGCAAATAAATTATTCCACTTTACTAATTCTGCAGTCCATTCGGGACCAATATTAATTCAGTGAAATGGAATTAATTTAAGGATATTAGCGAAGCTGATCGAATGTTGTTTCCTTTTGAGCTGGAGGAGTATTCCTGGCCGATGGCAAGTCCATACACCTCCCACGAAGAGACCCGATACTGAATAACATTAACATTCTTGCATCAATTAATACCTTAATTATTATGACTGCGACTGATCTTGATCTTAAGCTGATCAGTTACTTAATGATTCCAATAATTTTTCATTACAAATTGTATGAAAAAACTGGTCCAATTATTTCTAATTAATCACGTTCAGTTATCTTTTTCAAATGTTTTTTATGTTGAACTTAAAACGTCTTCACGGCGTAAATAAAAAAAGGATCAAGAAAAAAAAACGAAAATGCCGAAATGTTAAATGTTAGGTACACACTTGGATAGAAATAATTTGTGAACATAACATCATCTTTGCAAATATTATATAGCTGTATTTTAATCGAGGAATTTTCAAGGAATAAAAAATCATTTCATTCAAACTTTACATAATACGTACATTACTTTTCCTTACTTTTGCAACTATATTTTTCTTTAGAAAAAAGTCATTTATATTTGGTAGTATTAGTATTAAGAGTAGGTAACTTTATTCAATTGAAATTTTGATAACTGATCACAAATCGGCAAATTATTCATGTGCTCCCTTTTACATTTTTACGGTACAAATTTTTACCATGTATTTTACAACATATTTTACAACAGTATTTTACAACAGTAATATATCTTATTTGAGCACACATTCTCAGCAACTTTTTTCTAACAGTATATACCTATATTGAAACATTTTAAACTAGTTTATCCATTTTGAATCATTTATTAAGAAAATAGCATCAGGAAAATTGGTTTTTCATTGAGCTACATTGTCACGCGGTTAATTAAGCTGTACCAGTATTACATTTTTAAATGATTATATTTCAAAGAAAAACTGTTCAACGAATTTCATTATGTGGACCAATGATATTGGTTAATTGACTACCGTGTTTGAGGTCGCGGGTTCGACTCTCGTAGGGGGTCGACTTGAAATATTTATTTACATTGTGATTTTCATATTAATATTTCATGTGTCTATATTATGCAGAATCTATATTCAGGGATCAAAGGTTTAAACAATGTAGTATACCGCCGTGTGGTTTTTAAATAATAGTTTACGGTGTTAAATTAATTTAAAAAAACAAGAAAACTAGCTACTTGTGTACATATAATTTAATGTACTTTTTCTTAATTAATAATTTATTAACATTTTTTTTTTTTAATCCCATTTTTTGTTTTTGTATTTTATATATTTGTGTTTAGTAATTTCTTTTATTATCCGTATAACATATATATTCTTGTTATATTTTCTTTATTATTGATATTTATGTTATTGTGTACTTTGTTAATCTTATTTTTCTTATTATTGTAAAGGGTACAGTGTACCGTGCATATCAAAAAAATAAATAAATCAAATATTCTGGTAGGTACAATGCTTAATATGCTGTATCACTAGGTAGGTACATAACTTGATTATATTGAAGTAATAAACGCTAATCAAAAGGCCACATGCGTTCGCAAAAGGCGGAAATGTTAACATTTGAGTTATTATATCTGAATTTCTGTCAATCCGGCCGTACGGGAAATGGCGGCAAATCCTCGCCGGAAACCCATTACGGTCCCTTTGATGATTGAGCCTCTGTGAAGATGGTGGCGAATCGCGAGTTAAATTGTGCCGCAAATAAAGATGCAAGACTATCGAGACTTGGTGATAGCGTTGTCCGGGGCCACGTGCTCAACTGTGCGAGTGCGTAATCATTGTTAACATGTGCGAATTTCTGTTTTACCAAAATACGCGTTTGTTTACGGGACCACGGCTGCAGAGGCGGAATCAGGGTTTCTGTGGCCAGAGCAGTAAAAAAACTCAACTCTTTATGACTTTTCCCACAAAATACTAAGAAAATACTACAAAATAATAAAAAAGAGCTCGGTTCCTCGGCGGTTTATTTATTTATTTAATTTTGGAGTTTTTTTTACAATTACAATAAATAATGTACATGGGCTTTATATGTATCAATATCTTCATTGGCGGTTTCTGCAGGGTTATTAAAAATTATGGACTTCACCGCCTATCATTTCTATAATTTTGAAAACGCCTGTGTATAACTCAGTAGTTGCAGTTGTGACCTGGACTAGACTAAAAGTTATTTACGTGATTTTACGATTTTTTGCTATGTAATTTACAATTTGCAGTTACTATTTATGAAATTTCTCGCTAAATTGCAAATATTGTTTTTCCAGGTGTAACAAGGAGGTAATTAAAAATACCCTAAGGTGTGTAAGACCCAATAAATTTTAAAGTTGAATATTGCGAAAAGGAATAGCTTTTAATCACAAAAATTTAAATGCGTATTTTTGTTATAATTATACACAGTATTAAAAAAATTTAAAAAAAAAAAACTGAAGAAAAACAAAAACGAAACATTATTCTTAAGAAATATACATTTTAGTTTCTTGCTTTGAAATATAAGAATATTAGAAAATCTAAATCATTATCATATCAGCCCGTGAAGGTCTATTGCTGGACATAGGCCTCCCCCTGCCGCCTCCACTCATCCTAATCATTCGCCGTCCCCATCCACCGTCTTACAGCAAACTTCTTGATATAGTCCACCCATCTCATCGGTGGATATCCTTTAGGCCTCGGGTTTTAGGTTTCCACACCAGAACACGTTTCGGCCATGTGTCCTCCGTCATTCTGGCTATGTAAAATTCCTAAATATAAAACTATTATGAAATTATAGGAGTTTGCAATTCAATGTTATTTTTACTGTAAATACACCGATCTTTTCTCGCTAATTCCACAAATGTATCATATCAGGACCTCTCTTGGGGCTCCCACCCGGTCGCCCGCTCCCAACTCCGCCCCTGACTACTTTAATAGGTTGACAAACGAGTAAGACGCTGTTCGGAAGATAACTGACAGTTAATTATAGATCCATTCAAGCCGATGAGACTAAACTAATTCGTGTCCTTTCTCAAATACTTTCGCTGAATGAAATTATTGGCTTCAGAATGCGAACTTAAACACTTCAAACGCGAGAATTCCATTCTATTCTAAAGCATATAAATTTTGTATGACACGCAGTTTCATACAAGATTCAAGTTAATTATGTTGACGTTTTCATATTACTTTTAACTTGGCTATTGTATATGCATAATAATAAATGTATTTACATATCCTTCACCAAGCACAAGAGCTTGTATTTTTAATTGGTGAGGTAATATTATATAATTATTGTCATAGGTTTTTTTGTAATAGCTGTTAATTAAAATATGAAAGAAATATTTCAAAAAATAATTAAAAAAATAAGTACGTGTACGTAGGTACATAAAATATCTAGGTACCCCAAATACAATAAACAGTGATTTTTTTTGTATCTACTAAAGAACTTGTAAATAAATATTTTAGACTGCGAACTTAAAACATTTAAATTATAAATCATCCAGGTAGTTCTATTATGTTAAATTGTAATGTTCCTGCGTATTTAGTTCAACGGTTGAGTTCAACCATCAAAAATGGTATTTATTTATTGTTTCATATTCATAGCATTATTTAGGAAATAAAGACATCATACATTTTAACATCATCATCATACCGTGGGTATACTGGCAAAAAACGCTAACTCGAAAATATGCTGTTTGGATTTAATGATGCAGTATTGTTAAGTTTTTAAAGCTCTACAATCGGCAGAAACACAAAATTTTGGATAACTTGTAAAGCGCTTTTTTTTCTGAAGTACCCAACCTGAAATCATATTTCTGTCTTTCTCTAAAATAAAAAGGAAATACTGCTATTAACAATAAAAGTTTTCTAAGTATGAAAATTAATTACATGTTTGAAAAAATGAGAAATAATTAAAGTTTCAACTCATAATGCAATAGAATAAAAAAAAATTAAAAAATTGGAAAAAAAAAAAAACTTAAATGCTTGATTTCTCAAAACAGGTATATTAGCGTTAACGTTTTTTGCCAGTATACCCACGATACCATATCCGCTCCCTAGACAGTATAAAGAAATAAATAACATAATATAAATATTATAATAATCTTACTCTACCTAAAAGAGAAGAACCAACAATAATATATAATAATGAACAATATCAATCAAAACAAAGCATTTTCTTCTTACCAATAACAGTAATTGGAATCACAGTAGGGTAGGTTTTAATGAAATCATCGGTACTCTGGTATCGATCCCCGGCCGGGGGCGCAGGGGCGGAGCGGTCCCACGGGCGGAGGGGCGGGGGCCCGGGGCCCCATAAACTACGGGGCCCGACACTCGTGTCACTCCCCCGGCCAACCTGTTATTAGCGGCCAGGTCCGTCATAAGTCTCTCCGTCCAGAAAGTTCCATCTTCGCCACCGCCAGAGGAGGACTGGGAACAGAGGAAATCAAAATTTTTAATTGCAAATGCATCCAGCATGGATTTTGTCATTTTAAATACAATTATCTAACTTAGTAATTATTTATTCTTCTATCTTCCGTCTGCAGCGTGGTGTAGTGGTTGGCGCGTTGGGCTACCATGCATAAGATCGCGGGTTCTATTCCTAACGAGCTCAACATGAAAACAAAATTTCAATGTCATTTTTCAAATAAAAATATTTCATGTGTGATACCTTGGACTGGAGCTGAAGCGTAAGACTGATAATCGTACCGTAATGCAACAAATTATAAAGATTTTCTCCCCCATACACTATACAACATTGGGTACGAATAAGAGAAAGAAGTAGTACTTATCTAGTAATTACTTCTACTTCTCGTGGCTACGTCCCGTTAAGGTACGGCAACGCTCTAAAACAGTATTTTTTCGTTTTTCTTTTTAGTCATGGTATTATTTAAATTCAATGCTTAAATATTACAATATCACCACAACTTATTTCATGGCTTTAAATAATTTGAAAACTACAATTTAAAGCATTTAGTTTACTATATCGCATCGAGCTTTTCATGAATAATGAAACTTACTTTTTTGTATGCATGCATGTCTTTTAGATTTTTTTCTGGCTAAATTCGATTATGTACTAAATTTGTAAATTCACAAATTATAAGAAATGACAGTTAGTATTAAAAAGATAGATAATGTGTAAGAAAGCATAGGGTTGCCTATTACAAAAATAATTAATATTTCAAAAATTTTAATGGTAACCTAGAAATGAAGTCCGATTTTGCCGTTTCTTTTAGACTTCTGTCAAATTGTGCGTACAAACTATTTTTTAAAGTATTTTTGAATCCGAGAAAAATTCAGTAAGGAATGCACAAAATACATCTACAATAAACACGACCTATTCCTTCTTCAGCCGTTATTGCATAATGGCCCTTGCCACCCTACAGTTGTCACCGCGGCCCTGGCCCCGGCCACGAGCCCAAGTGGCCACGTCCGGCCCTGTCCGATATAAATTGACCAGCTCACACTTGATAAGGAACTCCGATAAGGCACTCTCGGCCGAGTTCGCTCCGTTTGATGGCTGCTCGGCCGCCGCGATAAATCATTAGCGAGGTAGAATGGCCTATTATCGACGCTTTTTGGCAACTTTTACCCTTCCTCCACCTCTGTACTGTACAATCTGAATTGCTTGAATCCTTCGAACAAGAATTTGAAGAAGTGACTTTCCATACTTGAAAAATACTAGTGTCTGAGGTGTCTAGTTACCCACTACGTCACTAACTACGTCATCAATAGGCATATACGTCATCACTAGACATTTACGTCACACGTTTCGTGTATTGGTCTAAGTGCAGTAAAGAATTTGATAATAAGTGAGGTTATGAAATTAAACCTAGGAAACGTATATTTTTAGAAAATTTGTATGGAAACACCCCTTCTAGTAAATTCTAGTTCGAAGCTTGAATCAATCAAATTCTAATTTCCTAACCCTTAAAGACAACTCAATCAGTATCTTATTAACCACCTTAAGTCCTTTGGTTTTTTTATTATATTATTTTATTTTCTGTCTGTTGTATTGTGTTTTTATTTTCAGTGTTACTTAATCCTTATGTAATTTTTTTTTCTATGTTTAAAAAAAAGATTTATGATGCGAGTGTGTCTATATGTTGTAACGTTGTGGATTCCGAGTCAGGTACCAGGTACCTACCCCGGAGTTTCGCGTCGACTTCCTAAAGTGGCAACACTGTCCTTCTCGACAGTTTTATTTGAGACGGCGGGCAGTTGGCCCTGCAAAATGGCCGCTGACATCACCTAGTTGACAAATTGTCGAAATACGGCGGGATACCGGATGCAGGAGCCGCCGTATCTGTGAGAGGCCCGGTCCAGGATAACCGTAAGTTTGAACCACTTGCAGCATCGAACTTTCCTAGCATAACACCCACGACTTGCCTAATTACTGTCTTTTTCTTTCCTTCATTAGGGGCCTCCTAATTCCCTTCATTGTTTAGTTCCTTGAATATTAGTATATTTCTTTAAAATTTATCCGTTGTTACGGAGCATAAATTGCTGGACGCTCATGGTGTGGATCGTCGCTGATGGCGAGAACCAAGCGATCCTAGCAAACTTCACGAGTTACAAAGGTTCCCGGTTATGTTTGCACCCACGTGCTGCCCAAGTGCGCACTTTAATCATCTAAAGAACATCTAAACTTCACGTCAGGTGCGGGCGGCCATGCCCGCATCGAAGCCATTCTTCATCTCCACGGATGCCAGTCTTCAGCTGCCGCAATCGTCGAAAACGCCACCTGTATGCAAATTTGCCTCGGTGCCATGCACCGAGCGTTTAGACAAATGTGGGCGAGATCGCCGTGTTTTAGTCAATGTTCTCGATAATTTTAATTCTTGTACTAAATAGATGATTTATCAAAATTATTATTATAAATTCCCCTCAACCTAGTGAGCTAGCTTTTTAATGGCCAAACGTAGTTTCAGATTTATTAGATTGTGGTATTAATGTGATTGGTTGAGGTGTGGAAAATTTAAACGCAGGAACGCATAGCTTACAAATTTAACTTCAAATTTCTAGGTTAGACACCTTGTATGTGACACTGAAATGTTTGTTTTACACGATTCTTGTATTTATGATAATTGCATCATCCATAAATAAACTGTTGTATTGAGACTCCTATTTCTTTTATTTCTTCCCAGGTCCGCGTCCCGTATGTTTGACAACGTGTTCACTTGCTTTTGTTCAGTTAGATTCATTCTGATAAATTCTTTTAAAAATTATTTCATAGAGATTTCTTGTCCACCACTGAGCTAGTTGGTGAAGCGATGACGGGGATTCTGGTTCAGTATAGAGGACCAGAATCTTCTTCATCACAATGTAGAATTCGATGAAGGCCGAAAAAGACATGGCATGGTCAAGTACAACAAATACTTGAAAGTGGGCATGTGAAAAGTCAGAATAATCGACGTGCGTGCATGAGAAGGTGTATGAATGTGGAGGAAGCAAGTGAAGTGTGCCAGGACAGGATATTATTATCATTATTATCGGCTTACTTATATAGCGCCATTTTTATGAAAAATCACCTCACGGGCGCTTTACAATAAGGTATGGTGTGGTGTGGCGTTCTATCGTCTCTGCCTACCCCTTCGGGGAAATGGCATAATGGTTAGTTAGTTAGTTAAAGTTGTTTTCGAGAAATGGGTTGTTCTTGATTAATTTACCTGCTCACAAATTAGATTATTATGAAATTTTAATACGAGTAGCAATGCATGCATTATTGTCTAGTGTCTAGTCACTATAGAATTTCCAAAACATGATTTTAAATCTATTGTTCTTTACTAAGTTTTGAAATTTGATAACAGTTAAGGGGTATAATGCATTAGTTTTACATGCATTTTCTTATTTTTTCCATTATCAAATATTAACTCAAATTGTCGAAGTAGATATACAGGGTTAATTTTTAGTCAGTTAACAAAAAAAACCCTGAATTCAGTATCGTTAATAGAACGCATTTCAATAAAAAAGCATGTTCTTTTTCAAATAAAAAAAAAGAAAAGTGCACCCAAATGATTCCTCAGAAACAGTAAAGTGACCAGCTGTGAATAGGGTGTGCGTCATTTGTAAAAAATATAGGAATAAAAATAATAAATCGTAAAAATTAAAAGTACATGTTTTTTTTATTGAAATGGGTTCTATTAACGATACTGAATTCAGGTTTTTTTTTTGTTAACTGACTAAAAAATAACCCTGTATATACAGAGCTTTTGAAAAGTGCTGTATGTACATTTGTGCATTCTATATGTCGGTATTAGGAACCATTGCCTTATGTTGTTTTATTGGACATTTATCAAAACTCGGACCTATTGTAACGCGGTACTGGAATGGTAAACCAATGCAGATATCATTTATTTCATCATTTTTTTATTTCATTGTGTTTCAATGGATTCCTAGCCCATCTCACAAAGAGGAATCACTCATCCAGTATCACGATTATAATAAATCTATCACGCAACCGATAAATAAAAGGCATTTAGTACAATTAATTGCTCTTTTTTAAGACTCCAGTTCATACAATAAAACCAGGCGTTTACAGAGTTAAAAACCATTTTAAAAACTTCTCCATCGATCGTGGAAAGCAACATTTTAATATATTTAGTTTTTAGTTTTTTTTTGTTATTTTTTTTTAACCACCTCAACAGGCCAGGAACGCCCAATTACAGAAGGGAACAACGTCACAAACACCCAGGCTTGAGAAAAATCACTTTTGATTTTTGTGTTCTCACCGGGAATCGAACCCGGAACCTCCGTTTCGTGAGTCCAGCGTCTTAGCTACTACGCTAATGAGGCTTCCAATTACGGATCTTATCAATATTATTTTCTATGTTTTTAACCACGAAAAGCATAACTTTAAATTCGTTATCTTTATTAAAAAATCTTATTATGTGACTAGGTAATCAGGATTAAGCCGAAAATAATTTGATTGCCTAATTTACCATGGACTCCCCTCTTAAACGTGTGTTCACGATCGCGTTATCACACCAATTTAATTATACTTTTTAGATTTATTTACTACCTTTAAGTTAGTAAATACATATTATTATTTGTAAACATTATTTCTTTACCCCTGATCGCTTGACGGTGAATAGGGCACTACATTGATACACAGAGTGCATCTTGATTATAATAATTATTATATATAAATAGTTTCAGGCCCAAACCAAAGTAAACTTCTCATTCGTAAAACTATTTACCTACATGCTTGTAAAACTAAATTATTATGTGAAAATATTTTTATTTAAAAAAATCGCCTTTCAATTGCCATTGAAATAATTTATTTATTTATTATTTTATTTTATTTTGTTACGGAATAATAACAGACAAAAGGATACAAAATAAAATATATAAAAAAATATATAAAATATACCTAGCTAAACTAATTGCCCTTTGAAATTGTTCACATCATGCTTAATCGAATGTCCAAAACATAATGTTTATAAAAATGTGACATACACACAATGCTTAAGTAAATATATCACACATATAAAAGCAAAAGTGATCACAAATAATATCTCAAGGACAACCTTCTCTTAAACACATCTACGGAGCTTCCGAATATGTCCATACCTTTATTATTAATTATCTTACACGCTTTTATTGAATGATTTGTGAAATTATGATTATTACTAATTAAAATTCAAAATAGGCACACTGTTCACTTTTTTTATGAACTTGCCACCAACTATTTTCGGAAACACACTGTGTTCTCTAATTGTACTTGGTCATAAAGAAACAATAATTGTTAGTCCAAAATACTAGAAGTAGTATGATTTTTCTTTCCAAAAAAGATCAAATGACGGAAAAGACAATATATACCTACATAGATTCGTCCATGTATGTTATTTAGTTCATAATGGGCGAGATAAACAATATTATTAGTTGTTAATTCAAACCGTTTTAATTAAAATTATGTATAAATCGCTA
The DNA here is from genome assembly GCA_022494985.1 of Micrasema minimum. NCBI lineage: Eukaryota > Metazoa > Arthropoda > Insecta > Trichoptera > Brachycentridae > Micrasema > Micrasema minimum. The sequence goes on from JAGVSP010000811.1 coordinate 13,882, forward strand.
GTGACATATGTAAAATTATTTAGAAAATAAGTTAGAAAAGACTTTGATAAAATGAACGCATCGAGTGAAATTTATGTTTCTCTTAATTGACCATTACATAAACTCATTTAAAATCCTTACACGGAGCCGTCTCAAGTGATTACTTGCTACACAACCGGTTTCGTAACGTACTCGCTTTCTTCTCATGAACTATGAACAAAACATAGCAAATGCAAATCATAAAATCTCCTAGCGAATGTCCTTTGCAATGTGTATTTGTATCTGATAGGCGCATACAGGGTTGCCAACCACCCACCTTACTGACCGAATCAGCTTTCATCCCCATAAAACCGTTATGGTAGTTTTTTTTACGTTTTCACAATATTTTTTTTACTGACGTGATAACGTCTAATAAATCGATGAACGCCGGCTGCACACACGAAAAACCATGACTCATTGTCACGTTCCGCCTGAGCCGAGTGTGCAAGCGAGAGCGCGGAACAAGCGATAGAGAGGCACGATCGGCTTTTAAGCGTTCGGCTTGTGACGCATCTATCTCTCTTCCACTCCATCGGCCGATGAGTCCGAGTAGAAGGGAGACAGCAGCAGCACACTAGCTACAAAGTGAAAGTGAAATTAACGAGTGCAAAAAAATTATAATTTATGGGAAAAATTGTAATTTTCAATTAACTCCTGCTTGTATTATACAAAATAATGATAATTCAGTAATAATAATTCAATTCAATTCATAAAAGTATGCTATTTTTCATCAATGTTTTCTTATGACGTTATCGCGTAAAATTATCGTCCGTAAACCTACTTTACAGACAACCAAAAGATTTTTTTTTAATTTTATGGTCATTGCTAGTGGGTTTTCATGAAATCAGATAGATTCATCCTAAAATAAATATGTTCTTTTGCATCTCTGCAACTAATATTAGAACCAAAAAAATGTTTTTTTAACTGTTTATAGCACTCACTTAGTAGTTTTACATAATTATGAAGTAAAACACACTTTGCTTAAAACTACATTTATACAAAACCCTGAAGTAGGAGTAGTAATACTCCGAAACCGGTTGGCAGCTTCTTAAAATAAAGTGTGTTTCATTTCATAATGTTAAGTACCAGTTTAGTTGTTTGAAAAATTTTAAATTTCAATAAATCAGTGTTGATTTAATCGGTCCGGTTTATCAGTTTGATTTTTGGAAGCCCTACATATCCGCCTTGCAGCTCTCACAATGAAGTTGGTAACAATAATATTATAATATGTTATTACAATGTAATGTTAGCAGTGTTATTTGATTTGTGTTCTGCAAACATCACGCCCTGATAGAAATCGTAAACTGTCACGACATCGTAACAAATAGTTTCCGTAAAAAGGTGACACCCCATAAATTGGCGGTGAGTTTCAGATTACTTGCATTCGTATTTCAATTAAATGTATAAATTAATTACATATTACAGGCTAGGTTTCGTAGATTATGATGTCTGGATGAAGTAAAGAGGGCCCTCACAAACCATAAAAGTACCTATCTACCTACTTAGGTAAAAAGATACCTAGGTACTTATTTTTTGGCTTCACTCTTTTAACCCCCGTTATTTTAAATAAATTCGTAGTAAGAAGTATATTGTCACTTAAAAAACAAAAACGATTTTTTGGTTATTCTTAGATTTAGATTAGAGCGCGTATGATTCCAATGATGATTCCAATTATTTTTAATTTAGTGAATCATTACAAAAATGAAAAAAAAAATTAGAGTTAAGCCCTTAAAAAGTTGATTAAAATGACTTAAGCGGTGTTGTTGTTTATGTTGATTACACAAAAGTAGCAATATCCTAAGTTAGTAACTCTAAAAACGACAGTAAACCACTAAACCACCCTTGAAAATCTGGTTGCTTCTACGTACACAATGTACAGTTATGGTGAGGTACGTGTATGTTTGCATTGTCCTTATTAACAAGCCCGAACATTCTTTCTCTCAAATCTTCGTGTTGCAGTGGACCCGCTTTACGAACACGAGCTCACTTCAAATTAACCTAACCTCAATTCTAGCGCAAAACATAAGTCAGCCGCCATGTTTCAGTCGCCAGTTCCCGCCACATTATTCGGGAGCGGGAGAATTTCCCGCCAGAATTACGAGCGGGCCGCGCGACTTGGTTCGTTTTTCCCGTTTATTCGCGCTGTAAACAAAGTTGCGGCTAGCGAAGCCGGACGGCGCTGCGTCACAGACAATGAGGAGGACTATGTACACAGATGCACCCTGTACAGTGGTACGCTTTTATGAACACATCTGACAAAAAATAGAAACACTCAAAATTTATAACTAATTATTGTTCAAATTTTTAACGCTTAGAAACGCAGGTAACTTGTCTATGATTTTTTCACCAGTGCCGGATATCTATAGATGAATAATTTATGTACTTTTTAACAACATTTTTGAATGAATACAAATACTTATAGAAAAAAATGCTTTACAATCTTCTCAATAGACGACACCAGCATAGAAAAATTCTGTAAAGCGGGACGACGAAGACGAGTTCAATATATAGTAGTTCCAAAAATTAGTCATATATGGTTATCAGATGATGGGCGGAATGGGAAATGTTATATTACATCAAGTGGCCACTTAACCCAGCCAATGACAGGTCATAAGCCCTGTAAACGCCTAGATAACCCACATTCGTTTCCAGAGTTTCTCTGTCTCTGTTGGGATATCAATAAGAATTTGTATACTACCAAGTTCTTGTTAACATAAAAATAGCGTTTCACATCCTATCTGAAATTCTAAAAAAAACTCAGATTTTTAAAAACCAATTTTTTTTCGAAACGTGATCTAGGTACATCTACCCGAAATAATTAACGGACGCCCTATGAAAATTCAATTGATTGAGTAGGGATTTATTTCATCACGTTAGGACACATCATCATCATACCATATCCGCTCCCTATGTGGAGCATATGGAATCCACAAACTGCCTCCAGGCCACGCGATCGGCCGCTAGCTCCTGTGCTTCTCCTAAATCAAGTCCACGTCCCACAGCTCTGACGCAAACTGCCGACGAATTGTCAACAGTGGACGGCCAGGACGCCGAGAACCTGATGCCTTGTAAAATAGGCAAGCATGGTTAAGGCTTTCGGGAGGCATACGTAGTATATGGCCTAGCCAGCCGAAACGCCTTCGCCGGATGACAGTAGATACCACGGGTTGCTGTGTCCGTTGCCTCTGTGTTCACTGGCGCTATTAACTCTTATACCCACTCGGAAAAATAGTAGGTGATTAGAAAAGGTTTTTCTATCAAATTTACGCAGGAACTATCGAAATGCAACTGCGTTTTTGTAAGTTTTACTTTAAGTCTCAATAGTCGTGCGCCTCTGTCGCCCTGAGGGCACATTGTCAATACGTTTTGCTTTTTGCGCAGTGGCGGCGGATTATCCTTAGCCATTGTAGGACAACACGCCACCGCAGGGAGAGGAATGCTCCCCACAGGTGCAGTGGTGTGCGCTGTTTATTGCAACATTTTTCTCCTACTCTTGTGTTAATTTACACGCGTAAAAGAAAAACAACCGCCCTACTTCATTAAGTTCTAGGCCGTTATTACAACCATGTTACTTAGCAGATAAAAGTTATCTGCAATGTTGTGATACATTTAACGATATTTTTACTCAGAGATACTCCATCGCGTGGACACCAAATCTCTACCAAATTTTATATTTTAAATATCGCATCAATAAATTTAAATTCTAGTCAATACAACAATGAAATTTCTTTTGTGTAAATGATTTAGTACGTCAAGTGGCCACTTCGAATATTCATATTCCAGAAATTGGTAAAAAAATCCTTTTCATCTTGTATTAGAGATACGAGTATATAAATCAAATCCATAAATTGTTTAGAATACTACATCATAATACGAGTATCCATAAAAGTGTAATTAATCGATTATTACTCCAAAACTTCAGGTATTGATTCAGGCAAACTAAAATATTATGGTACTTTTACTTTACAATAAATATAAATAAAAAAAATATTTTTTGGCTGGGTTCCAACAAATATTGTATAATTTACTACTAATACTATCCCTTATCCGCACCCAATGATGCATAGGGCACTGCATCGGTACACCAAGTGCAGTGAATCTTGATCATTTGTTACATGAAGGCAAATGATCAGTCTCGACATCGACAGTTCGAGGATCACATGAAATATTTTTATATGAAAATCGCATTCAAATAAAATTTTCATGCATTCATGGCAGGCTAACGCGTCACCACTACACCACGAGGTCGATTTTTCAAATTATAATTGAAGACTATAAAAAACATAGCATGTCCAAAAACGGAGTCTAACACAGAACATAATTCTTAACACAGAACGGAACCCGATTCTTGTAATAATGTAACTTCTGTTTACTCAACGCCGACGTGCGAATTAAAAATAATGTTAGTGTAGACCATAGGTTCCCAAAGTGGGCCACCTGGCCCCCCAGGGGGCCCTGGAAAGATCTAAAGGGGCCTTCTTTGGTTCTGGGGGAGTAAGGGAGCCCTGGGAAGCAATCAGGGGGCCATGGATGCTAAAATGTATGACCTTATAGAATTTTAAAAATCTGTTATTACAGGATGTACAATGTACATACGTATAATAAATATCATCCATGATTTTGTGATGTTTCAAATTATATGCGTACACATGTAGTTCATGAATCGACCGCTATGGGCCTATGATGGTTGGTTTACATTGTCGTTACAGCGTTCGCGTATCTTATTTATGACACTATAATTAAATGTATAAAAAATAAGTACCCTACATTTTTCTGTTTTATTTAATTTAAAGAAGGTAAATTTCCAGAGGGGCCTTGTGTAATTTTGTGTCTGAAAGGGGGGCCACGGGTCAAATGAGTTTGAGAACTTATGGTGTAGACTAAAGAATATTACAAAAATCTATCTAAGTAACTAACTAACCATCACTTGTCATCACTTGACACACTTTCCTCGCTTCCTCTACATGTATACATCTTCTCATGCACACGCACCGATTATTCCGACTTGTCACACGTCCACTTTCAAGTACTTGTTGCACTTGATCATGCATTTCGTCATATCTTTTTCGGCCTTCTTCGACTTCTACGTGCAGGCACACTTGCATTATAACTTCTTTTAGCCGTTCATACATCGCTCATTCGCTCCACATGATCAAACCATCGCATCGTAAAAACCCTTTCTCAATTTTGTCGATAATGCTTATCTAATAATCTACCTATGCTATCAAAATATGTACCTAAGAATATAATAGGTACCTGTGCCTACAATGTTTATTTTAATCTCATAATAATTATTAGACTAAGCGGAGTCCCTCTTCCCAACCCCCACCCCCTATCCCCCTATAATCTACAACCTACAACAGGGCACCTCACAGCATACCATTATCTCCTGTGCTTAACGTTTTCTGAAAACTGCATCCACTGTTTGGCTCCGTATTCCCTAATGCACATAATTGCACGTAAAGATATTGTGCTTAAAATGCACAAAAGATAATGTGAGGTGGGTTTAATTATTTCAACATTATGTTCACGTACATTGTATCAACTGATGAATTTTATTGTATTAAATATACATACTTCTGCAATATAATAATATTATGTACACTTAAGTCATTACATTTTAACATTTATTTTGCAGTTTTTGACGAAATGTACAAATATCACTGTGTAAACTACTAGTATTTTTTTTATTAAGCTCTTGGTAAGTTATCAAATTATGTTTTAATGTATCTAACTTCTTCCTTTGCATTCAAATATTTCAATCATCTATTTTTTTGTACCTATTCTACCTAATGTTTGAATTCTTAACGCAAGAATTTTCTAATAACTACATAATTTTACAAATAATATAAAGTATCAATTGTTTAATATCATTTATTGTTATTATTTTTATTTTATTCCTGTAAATACCTATACCCTATATTTATCATCATTTTTATATAAATTTAAAAAAATAAAATTATAAATTTTACACTACGTTCCCTTATTCGCACTTTATGGTGCATATGGCACTGCATTTGTACACCTACTGCAGACTACCTTGATTTTTTATTGCATGAAAGCAAGATGATCAGTCTAAAGCTTCAGAGCCAGACAAAGTATCATATTTGAAATATTATGTAAAAACACATTAAAATAAATATTTCTTATCGACTCTGTCGCTAATTGAACCCGTAACCTTATGAATGGATAGCCCAACGTGCTAAGCGTTACACGAGGCGGGCAAATTAACTTTTTCTTACTCAAAGAACGATTATTTAAATAATTTTAGTTCTAAAACACATCACATAGCACCTCTCGGTGCGCTGATACACTGGAGATAGTGCCGCGTGTTTACGACTGAAAAATCGTCACGTTCCCGAAGTTACTGGCGTCACATTGTGTCAAACAAATCCCGGGCGGAGTTAGCTCCACTCCGGCTCTGGTGGTTATTACAAGATTATGTGAAACGAGATGACTAGACACGGCTACACCCCTCCCACTTACTTCCACCTTGCGACATTGCTACAGGGTCGGCATTAGGATTAGGATTTCAAAAAGCAAGTCACTTCTGCGTTTAAATCCTAGTTTTGTTATCATAAAAAATTATTGGCATAATTTCTCATCCTTAGGGCCCTATGCGGGACTGAAAGTCGCATGCGACACTTCGGAATGGCGAGGGATTTTGTACCGTAGATCACTGGCCATTCCGATGTGTCGCATGCGTCTTTTAATCCTGCATAGGGACCCTGGACCGTAATAAAAAAGCGTTAAAAAAAAAATCTTTTCCTGTCAATAAAAAAATTATTAAAAATAGGATTGCATTCGTTGCCAACCTGTAAGTGAACTTATTTTTATGATTTTTAGTGACATTAATATTTAATTTTTTGCAAGGACCTACCTAGGTTTTATTATAAAGTTATCCTATTTATTCGTCATTCTTTAATTCTTTCATTGGGCAATGGGCACTTTATTAACAGTAAGAATCGGGAAAAATCAGAGGGAAAAAACAAGTCCTGTCTAAAATGTAGATAAACAAAGAAGGTATCCAGGTATTCTTTAATTGCCCCAGGTTACTCACCCATGATCTTAATGCATTGTATGATAGATCATTGTTTCATACTGATTCTTCAGTACCTACGAGTCCTTTTAGCCCTTTCCACTACTTTCAAAAAACGGATGTTAATGGTATTTCAAAGAGAACTGTCAAAATTTTATGTTCCACTTGTATTTTGCAGTGAAATAAAGATAACTATATCTATATTCCACTATCTAATACATTTTAATTATTCTGTTTCCCTCTAACAAGTTGAAATAGAGACAATAATAATTGTAATAAATATCTAAATCTGAACATGACAAGGGACGGAAGAAAATAGCTTATCTATGAAAATTAATCGCCGGTTTTAGCGTGTGCGGTGTGCGCTATCAAATACTTGGATATTTGCTATGTTTATTCATTCCCCTTTTGCGTAACAATCTCAACTCTTTATTTATATTATTTTTTTAGTCCATATTTTTTTAAGGAAAATTAATAAAAAAAAATAAAATATAAATGCATTACAGCTTTCTTATCTTTTTTATGTAATTAAATACCAATTTTTGACAATTGGATTTTTTCGTGTATATCAACACATCAAACTCAATAAAAAACTTTTGGTTGTCTGTAAAGTCGGTTTACGGACGATAATTTTACGTGATAACGTCATAAGAAAACATTGATGAAAAATAGCATACTTTTATGAATTGAATTGAATTATTATTACTTACTGAATTATCATTATTTTGTATAATACAAAGCAGGGGTTAATTGAAAAATTTTTTTTTTTCCATAAATTAGAATTTTTTTGCACTCGTTAATTTCACTTTTTTTGCACTCGTTAATTTGTAGCTTGTGTGCTGCTGCTGTCTCCCTTCTACTCGGACGCATCGGCCGATGGAGTGGAAGAGAGATAGATGCGACACAAACCGAACGCTTAGGCCGATCGTGCCTCTCTATCGCTTGTTCCGGGCTCTCGCTTGCACACTCGGCTCAGGCGGAACGTGACAACGAGTCATGGTTTTTCGTGTGTGCAGCCGGCGTTCATCGATTTATTAGACGTTATCACGTCAAAATATAAATATATCTTATGTATTAAAGCTTTTTAATTTTTTTTTAATGTAATTAAATACCAATTTTTGACAATTGGATTTTTTCATCTATTTCAATACATCAAACTCAATAAAAAATAAATCAATTTTATTTTCCACCAAAGGTTAAATCGAATAATTAGGCTACCATCCTTCGAAAAACTATTTTTTTTTTGATGCTACCATCTACCATCATATTAAAAAATTTCCTACATCAAAGTTTCCATATTATCTTTGACTAAGTATAGCCTGTATACTGTATACTGTTGATACGTTGTGTTCACAAATAATATTATAACATGACACAAATTCTTCGGCCGCGTGTAGAAACGTGCAACGTAGGTACATATTATATTGTAGGGGGAGGCGGGTAGGACCGTACAGTGCGCACATCACGAACCGTTAGTATGATAAAATGGCTCATCGGAATTAGAAAGTTCACAACCCTTAACTCCAAGTCGCGGAACTGGGGATGCGTATCTTATTTCTCTACCACCAAATCTAAAGCCGTATTGCAGAATCGATCGACTTCAAACACACGGAGAAAAATACAGGCAAAAAACGTATTGTATACTGATAAAAATCCAGTATTTCATCAACGCTTCAACATGTTTTTAAAAAACATTAATAATTACCAAGATTTTATTCTAACACATTTTTAAAAAAAGGAACTCTAAATATTCGACAAAATTTGTTAAACAATTTAATTATTCTTAGTCTGCTCGTCTGCTGAAGAAACATTCAGCATACTAACACTTTTATCAGGACGCTGAACGATATTATTGCGACGCTGAATGATTGATCAGCCAAATAAAAATAATTGGTCAAAACGGTTAATAGGTTTTTTCACAGCAATCCTTTTTTTAACAGGATCACTAATCATTCGTTGATAATTGTTTTCTCTGTGTACGAGTATGTCTCTCGGACTTACTAAAAATTTGTGATGGATTATTAAATTTTTACGTTAATTTTTCAGAAATCATCAGAGATTTTATTATTTCCTTTTTTTCAATTAGTCTGTTTTCGTATAATTAGAAATGACTACTAAAAAATTGGCTTAAATTGTCTTGATATGGGATTCGAACTTCGAGATTTTAATCTGGAGTCTAAAATTCTGAACCCTAGACCACTAATCCAGTAGTTATTAGTAATACCGGCAATTTTCAATAGTAGGTACCTTTTCCTTATAAATTGTGGGGAATAACATACAGAATTTAACTCCGTGCATGAATTTTGAGAAATTTCTAATCTGTACTCTGCCTTGAGTTAACTCAAACCCACAATAAGGTAGCGTTTTCTCTAATTACATCAATCAAATAAAATTTTACGTTAATTAATATTTAAGTTTGAAACATGAGGTTAGGATTTTCAACCTTTTGACTGTCTATAAGTAGTCAATATGAAACTTTTATAGTAATAAAAATGTTTCCACCCAAAAGTTTGACTTGTTTGATGTATCACTTAGAGAAAATACTCCTTAACTTGAAAGTTTAATACATTTTTTGTTCAACTAAACAAACCTGGACATTTCTCCTTTCTGATGGCAAAACGATTCGTTTATAGATGCATCGTTTTGCTTTAATACGACTTAAAATATTCTACTTTTACAGATCTATCATAAATATGGAAGGTATGTTAGATATGTTTTATAAAGCTCCCTATTGGTTGTAGCCGATTTTAATGCACAAAAGATATTATTTGAATCCCATAAAACCTTTTTAACGCGGTTATATCAGTTTGCGAGTTCTGTCGTTCGGCGACAAAACGTCTCTATTTCCAGCATAGCCCCTCGCGGATGCGTATCTTATTTCTCTGGCAGCGAATCTGATGGCTGGGCTGGGCTGGCGAGGAGGCCGCGGGTTGGCTGCCTGGTGCCGGGTAATCTATATTCATGGGAAGATCTCTGCTTTGCCGACATCGCGCTCTTACCCCTTGATGTGTTTTGAGGTTAATTTGTACTAAATGGTGAATTAATAGCAGCCACGAGTTAACTGCCTGAAAGGAAGTATCTAGAATAAGATTACTTTGGAAAATATATTCAAGTTGTTGAGATATAATGTTCATCATTAAAACACTATTTTTTTTTCTTTTTTGACGTGATAACGTCTAATAAATCGATGAATGCCGGCTGCACACACGAAAAAGCATGACTCATTGTCACGTTCCGCCTGAGCCGAGTGTGGAAGCGAGAGCGCGGAACAAGCGATAGAGAGGCACGATCGGCCTTAGCGTTCGGTTCGTGACGCATCTATCTCTCTTCAACTCCATCGGCCGATGCGTCCGAGTAGAAGGGAGACAGCAGCAGCACACAAGCTAAAAAGTGAAAGTGAAATTAACGAGTGCAAAAAAATTATAATTTATGGAAAAAATTATAATTATAAATTAACTCCTTTGTATTATACAAAATAATGATAATTCAGTAAATTGAATCATTAGATTCAATTCAATTCATAAAAGTAAGCTATTTTTCATCAATGTTTTCTTATCACGTAAAATTATCGTTCGTAAACCGACTTCACAAACAACCAATTTTTTTTTTAAAGGTTTAAAGAAATTTATGGAATCTTATGATATTTGCACATATTTAAATTCGTAAATACTATTTTCAGTTAAGCCTAAGCTACTTGTGCTTGAAAAAAGGAATCAAAACGTGGTGGCGGTGATATTCGAACACCCGTTTAAATAGATAATTAAAATAAAATATTTTCCTCGTTATGATATAAATACACAAATATTTTTAATAACTGAACTGATTTAAACTTGTCAGGAATAACTGTGCTAGAAACAATAGTAAACGCTTTTTTTTATAATAGAATGGAGTTGTAATTTACATACGGAAATCTCGACGTTGGAATAATTGAATTAATGATATTTACAATTTGACATCTCAACAGAGACGAGAAGTTTGGAAGGGAAAATGGAAATCTAGGCGTTTACAGGGCTTATGACCTGTCATTGGCTGGGTTAAGTGGCCACTTGAAATATTACAACATTCTCCATTTTACCTAGTATTTGATATCCATATCTGCCAATTATCAGAACTTGTATATGTATATATACAGTGAATGGCGCGACGCTTCACATGTGAACACTCTGTCATCCATTGTGATAATTGCCATTTTAGCAGCCAATGTGTACACAGCATTAAATAAATAAATAAATAAAATGACAGGTCATAAGCCCTGTAAAACGCCTAGATATCCATATTCCCTTCCAAACTTCTCGTCTCTGTTGAGATGTCAAATTGTAATTATTAGCCCGTAATGGGTGAAATCCAGTTTTTGTCTACGTATTTGGACACACTCAAAATGTTGTTTTTCAATGATATTTATTTTACATACATATGCTATTTTCTGCCGTTCCTTGTCTTGTCCTAGTCCTGGGAAGATTAAGATAATTTTGTCTCAATCTCAACTTGTTAAAGGGAAACAGAATGATTGAAATGTATTAGATAGCGGAAGATGAAATAGTTGTCTTTGTTTCACTGCAAAATACAAATGGAACATAAAATAATGTTGATAGTTCTCTCTGTAATAGCTTGTCTAGTAGCACGTCTCTGGTTAGAACTATTTATAAATTTTCGACCGAAGACTACTTGCTTAGCCGTTTAAACGAAGCCTAATACAACATTATTATATTCGTTTTAATATTTTCATATTTACACATTTCACAGACGCCTATCATTCACATCTTCCTCCCTCCCCCTCCCCCTCCGTAGGCCCCAGCCCCTCTCCTGCAGCCCCTGCCTCGTCCTGGCATAATAAATCTGTCAACTTTATATTGTGTTCATTTTATTTATGGGCCAAATCAAGTTGCTTGAGCAGCGTGTGTGAGCCACCCCACCCGACCGTCACGGGCCGTTGTTACCCCCTGTTTACCCTAAATTTTTTGTCTTAAGGGCAGTAAATTATTTCGACTTAGACATGAATTATTTTAATGCCAGGAATTCATTAGAGATTCGTTTTTGTTTTGATGAAAATATTATATTCTAGTAGAGGCAATTTCCCTCTTCCATTTATTCAGACATATACCTACAGCTAGATTTATGTTAAGTACCTACGTATAATTCGCAATCACCCTTTGTGTACTACCAGGGCCGTCTCTAACCTATCGGAGGCCCTAGGCACAAAGGATGATGGGGCCCCTATGATTATGATATATTCATATAAAATATTTCATGTGTGATCCCTTGGACTGGTACTGAAGCGTAAGACTGATCGTCCTACCTTCATGTAATAAAATGATCAAGATACAATGGATTTGGTGTACCAATGCAGAGCCCTATACACCATTGGGTGCGGATAAGGGAAAGTAGTGAAACGGTACACCAAGTGCAGAGTATCTTGCCCATTTTATTACCTGAAGGCAAGGCGATCAGTATTACGCTTCAGTAATACCAGTCCAAGGTATGACACATGAAATGTTAATATGAAAATCACACGTAAATAAAAAGTTCATATTTTTGTGATACTAAGACAATGAATTATCACTGAAGCGTTAGTCTGATCGTCTTGCCTTCTAGTACCTAATAAATTATCAAGATACGCTGCACTTGGTGAGACCAATACAGTGCCCTAACACCATTTGATGCGGATAAGGGAAAAATAGTAGTACTTAGTATTATTCATAGGTTTAACTACTACTACTACTATTACTACTTGTCCTTATCTGCACCCAATGGTGCATATGGCACTGCATTGGCACACCTAATGTAATTCGTATAACTTCATATAAAATGTTTTTCAGGTACAATCTGAAACAGCACGTGACTCGGCACCTGGGGCGCGCGTGGGCGTGCTCGGTGCGCGGGTGCGCGTACACCGCGCGCAGCCCGTCCGAGCTGCGCGCGCACCTCGCCTCGCACTCCTCGGTCAGGCCGTTCCTCTGCTCGGAGTGTGAATATGCCGCTAAAACCAAGAACCAGCTGGCCAGGTAAAGTTGTCTCGTTCATCGTCTTCCAGGCCTTGGTATCTTATTTTCTTATCCAAGTGTTCTATGCGCCACCCTTGAGCTTGCAATTTTTCTTGTACCGCACCGTCGCGTCGGTCCTAAAAGAGTTGACCTTTCCAATGTCTTCTTCTCTTGCCAGTCTAAGATCGCGACAAGAACATTTACAGTGTCCTTTTTCAGTTTTCATTTATGGGTACAAAAAAATAACCGGCCTCTTCACTAAATACATGGTGTAACAAAAATCGTAGTACAACCCGAAAACTGGTGAATCTACATCTTATTTGGAGACGAATGTGTAGATTGTGTAAGTATTATGACTTTTGAATCAAGATTGAAACAATTTTTTTTTCTTTCACAAGCTTTCATAAGTACCGCAGATTAAGTAAAATTGCGTGTTTTGTTTTCTTTATGAATGCGTTCTATTAATTTGACTAAATAAATTATATTTGATAATAATTTGAAGAAAAAAAATCGAAAAAATAATAATTCTTAATCCATTTTCTCAAAAACTATGGGTCAAATAAAAAAATTCAACTTAAAAAATTGACCCCAAATATGATTTAGATTCATTGGTTTCCCGCTTGTACATCGAGTTTTGTTACACCATGTATATATTCGATACATACCTCTTATATGCATGTCATTGCATTATGTTTTGAAAAGCCATTATTTTACCATTTAAAAAACTACAAGACGTTATTTGTTGACACGTTTTCAAATCAAAACATCATGAGTAGGTTACTTGGTTTTAATCGCTGATTTTTTTTAATGCTGTCTGTAGGCATAGTAAGCTGCACTCAGATTCCCGTGAGAAGAACGTGGAGTGCCCCCATTGCCCGTACAGGACGGAGCAGAAGGCCCGCCTGGAGAGGCACCTCCGCCTGCACACGGGGGCCAAGCCCTACGCCTGCCGCTACTGTCCCTTCACGTGCAATAATCTGGTAAGGCTTTTTAATTTCTTAATTTAATTTCTTGGAGCCTACACTTTTTATTTAAAGATTATTTATATTTACATAATTTGGAAAATAACTGGGTTAACTTATTAAAATATTTTATCTTGAGAAAACGCAAATAAATTAATGTACCCTACGATGGGTTAAAATTACAGATTTGTGTGTTAGTAGATATTTGGATATCCTAAAAATATTCTAGAGTTACAAACGATCAAATAAACCCCTTAAAATGAATGGTTTCAAGTGGTCACATCGTGATATTTGACCAATACGCTTTCTTATCCTCAGTGTAAACAACCCTTAACGTAGCTTATACGTAGCTTACGTCGCGCGTCTTAAGACTTAATTATGCTCAAGTCATTGCTTTAAATCCCTATCTACTTATTTATCCTTAATAACTATCAGATTTCTAACCCGTTCTTCGTGAAATACTCGCAACATTTTTAGAGTAACCGAGTTCTCTATAAATATGCAAGCACACATCTTATACCCTCAGTAAATAATCGCTGGATCCTGCCTACAGTGCCTACTCGGTGTCCCGAGCGGAAACATTCCGGATATCGACTATAAAGAACGGAGACAAGCAGCCGTTAAGCTCGCAAACGACTGAATAAATTCGCATCCTCGGAATGAGATGAGTGCCAATATTCATTAAACAGCTGCCTCATTAATTATGGAACCCTTCGCGGTAATGGCGGAGTCGCGGTACCAGCTAAATCTAAATCTCTAAAAACGGGTTCGTCACAGCGAGGTCCCTCCCAGTGGAAGCTGTCTGCCATCTTCCAATGTACCGGGACGTGATATACGAAAATGAACAGCCATCTTAACGAGCACTTTACGCGAGATTTGCGTGGATCAGTTTTCGCATACTACTTGGCTGTATTATGTATCGCTTATTGCTTTTGTTCGCTCCGACCCTCCCTCGACATATTACTCCTATCGGAAATCATATTTTTCCGGATGGCAATATTTCCTTAATGAGAATCGTGCCTGCAACAAAAATCTGCCATTTCTCGTATTACATACGCTGCATGTGTCCAGTGTCCATGTGTGCTATCTTTTGCGCTGACTTAGTGTAGAAAATCGTTTCCCATTTCTCATTAAGACTAACTACAATTTTATTATTAATATCCTACATAACTATTACAATTAATTACAATCAATTAATTGTATTTATTAAACAGATCCCAATTAATATAATTATCTTTTTTTACTTTACTAGATTAATTTATAAAAAATTGTCATGAATAATTTATATTTAAATGATTAACTTATATATATATTCAATATTGTGTGTATCTAACTATCTAACTAACCATCACGCCATTTCTCGTAGGGGTAGGCAGAGAGGATAGAACGCCATACCACTCTGTCCTGACATACTTCCTTTGCTTCCTCTACATTCATATATCTTCTCATGCACATACGCCGATTATTCCGACTTTTCACATGACCACTTTCAACTACTTGACGTACTTGGTCAAGCCATGACTTTTTCGGCCTTCCGCGGCTTCTACATCCAGGCACACTTGCATTTAAACTTCTTTTAGCCGTTCTTTCATCACTCATTCGCTCCACATGACCAAACCATCATAAAAGCCCTTTCTTAATTTTGTCGATAATGCTTATCTCAGCCTTGCACTCTAATTTCGACATTTGTACACCTATCATACATAGTCTTACCACACATTCGCCTGAGAGATCGCATTTCAACAGCATTCAGTCTACTTTCATCCTTCTTTTCCAACACCACGCTTCACTACCATACATAAGGGTTGTTACCAGATCTCCGTTGTGTACTGCCAATTTTGCTTCTTTCGATAAGTTCTTATTTGCCACTATCGATTTCAAGGCACCATTAACTCTGTTTCCGGCACTAACCCTTCTCTCAATGCCCTTATCCACATTTCCGTCTCTTGTTAACATACTTGCACCATTTTCTATCATAAATTAAAAATCTTTTTATAATAATAGTATTTTTAGAATTAAATTTGTATGAATTTTAACCGTTACTAGCTTCAGCTGAAAGTCACAGCCAGTGAAATGCTTCTAAACAAGATCAGAGAATGTTATACGCATAAAATTTAGTAATCAGTGTATGCGTAGAACATGATAATATTCTAAACATAGCTTATATACTCATTTCACGTCTAAGACAATAATTGGCCTTGCGAAAATATTTTTTAGCGACCCTTCACAGTCATTTAGTTATAAATCGAAGAAGTAATAGAAACATGAATATCCGTGTTCCTAACATAACATTTAGTAACAGATAGGGAAGGACTACTGCGTTACTCCTACTGCTGCTGTAAACTAAACGGAACACGCACAGACACGGTCGAATAAATAATCACTAGGATTATCAGATCTGCTAAGGGATATTTACATAAACCGAGAACTAGCCAAGTCCTGCATCAGTATGTTATGTATAGTATTCCGTGGGTCTTGAATTACTCGGGAGAATCCAATTATATATAAGAAATATTGTACAATATCACTAGATTCTTATCTGATTACTATAAGTAATTTTAAATTACCTAGACATTTATTTTATGTAATTGTAATGTAATAATATCGTTAAAGTATTTCTTGTGTATTTTATCACGTTATATAATATAAATAATTGTAAAATTCGTCCTCAGCACGGGGCACCCCAGCCCCAGTGAGGATCAATATTATCAAAAACATATTTGTAACGTTTTTTTCTTAAACTCAAGGAATTTATGTTTTACCTCTTAATAGTGATAAAATAAGTAATATTATTGTTGTAGAATACCTATATACGGTTCGAAGAAACTCTAATACGTAGGTATTCCAAATTTTCCGAACGGGCCATAACTTGTAGGTACGATTGATTTTTTATTTTAATTGATTTTTTAAATAATCTATGTAGGTAATATGCTATGATATTTGCACATATTTCCATTTGTAAATAGTACCTATTTATTTTTAATGCTTTAATAAAATAAGAATCAAGTCGTGGCGGAGTGGGGATTCGAACAGGGGATCTCTAGAAGACCGCGAGGCTCCCACTGGACCTCCACCCGTTCATAATGGTACAAAGGTCACTATATTGGTTACCCTACTAATTTCTTAAACATTAGGTAGGTAGCTAGGTACTACCTAGATAGAAAATAATATGAAAAACTGAACTGAAATTAAAAGGACATATATATATGTGGTATTATATCGACGGTGGAAAGGAAAAAGTTAATCAGCGACATAACACGTGCAAACGAAAATGTTACCAAGTGACATGATATTACTGTGTCGCTTGGTATCATTTTCCCTTGCACACACATATGCCGCTTAGTTACTTTTTCCCTTCAATCGTCGATATTATGTACATCATTGAATATATTTTTATGAAAAAAAAATCGATAATTTTTTTTGTATTCGTTTATTGTTTTGGTATTTTATGAGTTGAATAGGTACCAAAGATAGTTAATAGCTTCGATGGAACATCACATCTGATGACCGCGGAGTCGACCAAATGAGATCCATCGTTATTTATGAGTCGCAGGCTCGTTTTTCAGTTCTCGGTTCCCAGCGGGGTACAGTTTGCCACATTAATTCAGCGTATAATAAACATATCGACGCCGCAGACGGCGAAACGTGCGGAATCTTTAACGCATCTGCAGAAAACTTCACGCGATACTTCGCATGCGTGATCGTTACCCGATGCTAAACGGTGGTAAATAAATCACAACTGTTTTGAACATAACATTATTTTGAGGCACGGAGCGTTTTTGATTCAGAGGAATAAATTTGCATTGAAATTCGGAAAAAACATGGACTCGTGCAAGATTATAATTAAAGAAATAGGCAGTACCTACCTACCTAATTACGCGCATCAGTAAGTTGCATTATTTTTAAATTATCCTTTTAAAAATACTCGTAATACATCACCAAAAACGATACCTATTATAAAAACTAAACAAAAAACCATTTTTTAAAAAAACGGTAGAAGTTTAGATTGTTGTACAATGATGTAAAAAGGCTTTTGCGACGTTTTTTAAAGGGACAGTATGTAGGTAGGTACGGAAAATAAATAAAAAATACTACCTAATATCACCCCGGCCAGTGTAGATGTAGGGATGTGGAAAATTGCGGAAATTTAATATTTTTTACACAACATACCTACCTACTACCTACCCATTTATATTATTTCACATGAGGTCACTTTAAATTTCCTAATGAATCAGGCCAAACAAAAACTTATTTGATATTACCCACAATTAAGTACCATCACACACAGTATATTTCATGTGTGATACCTTGAACTGGTTCTGAAGCGTAAGACTGATCAACTTACCTTCATGTAGGATGTAAACTGATCAAGATACACTGCACTTGGAGTACCGATGCAGCGCCCTATGCACCATTGGGTGCGGATAAGGGAAACTATTAGTAGTTAGTAGGTAAAAAATAAATTACAATTCATTGTTAAAATGTGTAAGAATCACAATAAATAAGTAATTTAAAGAAATATATTTTTACACCATCACGCGTCATATTAGGTATTAACATATTTCACAAGAGAGTTTTTGGATTTAAATAAATATCTGATCACACACCCTGCCCCCTCTTCCACACTCTTCCAAGTCCAGGAAAAGTATTTTAAAATTAACAATACCCATTCATCTTTTCGAAGACCAATAATTCTCGCGTAATTTAATTGTCTTCAAGAAACTACTTGAGCATACAGCATTTTTTTCTTACACCTTAAATTCTTCATTAGTCCAATCCATCCCTTTCCCTCCAACATCTATGTATTGTTCCCAGACATTTGAAAATATTTGTTTCCCTTTTAACTTAAAAAAGTATTGATAACTTGCAATCTTATATTTATACTGGGTGGTGAATAACTTAGCGGAATAAAATCACAAACATCTATACTTGAGAAAAACAACTTTTGTTTTTTTTTGTTTTCACTGGGAATCGAACCCGGAATTTCTGTATTATGAATCCAGATAAAATAATGCTATGTAGGCTGCCAATATAGTCTATAATACTAATATCATAGTAGAATTGATTTGAACCAAGTCACTATACAATACTAATGAAAACGTAACCAAGCAATAATATTGTTGTCATTTTCTTAATATATTTTGATCTCCTTCTCAGAACTAAATCCTAATACTCACAGTATTTGAATTATTTTTTTAATTCCAGGAAAACTTACGAAAACATGTATTATCGAGAAACAAGCATAAGGACAAATATCTGTATGAATGTGAACAGTGCATATCACCAGCAGCCTACAGCACCAACTTCGCTAAAGAATTTAGAGTCCACCTGTCCACTATTCACCCAACTCTATATCCGGACCATAAGTGTACTAATACTTATGTCGCTAATTACTTGAAAATTGAATGTGCTGAAAGCGAAACAATTAACAGGTAACTTCTTCGTTTATCTTTAGTATGGAAAATAATCTGTTGCATGACTAGTATGTATATCTAGAAATCTGTATATCTATCTGTCTATAAAACTGTGAAAATCATAAAATCAATCCGAGCTGAAACCTAAATATTATCTTATACATATCGTCAGCTAAACAAGAAAATTATGTCATTCAAGTTAGGCAATTTTTCAGAACAGACAAAAAACAGTGTGCTGTGTTAACTTGATTGCCCCATCTGTGATTTAGATAAGTAACAACATTTTTGGAATCAAATCTTTTTTACCGCATAGTTTCTATCGAAAACTAACAGATGGCATCAAAAAAAATATTGGACGTTTCTGGAGCTGCACCATTTTATTCAGAATTTACTTTCAATTTTTAATTTTATTTTTTAGCTTATGTTCTGTTTACACGAGATAATCTGTAAGTGCAATAAGTAGTTTTCGGTCACTAATTTACGAATATTGTAAACACATGAAACACAGATTTTTCCTAAGATTATCAGTCTAATCTTTCAAAGTTTAGAATTGAATTATTGGATGAACTCTAAATGGGCTATTATACTTACTTTAATGTGGTATAAGATTACCTGTTTAGCTACTTACTACGGTAATAAGGTAATAAGGCGATAAAAAATATAACAAATTATAACTCACATGTCCTAAATCCGCATCTCATTGAAAAAATTATATTGTTAGTGAAAAAAACAGAGTTCAATATAAGTGGTGTTACAATGTGGTGATATGGTACCTTGGCCTAGCGCACTGTCACCTTTGAATTTCACCTTTAAATTAAGAGTTCAATTCATTCTTTAAACATCTATGTAAGCACAATATGCACTATTTTTCACATTTCCCATAGAAAGCATTTTTGTTTTCTCAATTTGGCCAACAGTTTTCACTCACTTATTGGAGGTGCTTTTTTCTTTGCAAGAACAGCTCCACTGAAGTGTAAGTCTAGTAAGCTTGCATCTAAGGAACTTAATTATTGAGAGCCCTAGCTGTATGAAGTGCATGACACTTCTAGCACATGCATTGGAGAAAACTAAACCAACAATATATTTTTGGATAATCTGGATAAGTAATTTTAAAGTACCTACTCCTTGTTTGTTTCAGTGATTTTAGCATCGATGGGATGGATCACAATGTATCTGGCATCGAAGGGGTCTTTCAAGAGGACGAGGAAAAAATCTACGTTGAACAAACTAATCATTCAGTTATCCTCGATTTTTCCCACTGAAGGATGCTATAGCGTTACCGAATCTGGTGCACTTGTACCTTATGAAAATGATTGATGTAATAAAATTAAATGACATCATAAATACATTTGTGTAATATACGTAACTAAGCTTTTGCTATTTTTACAGCATGAAAAGTATTTTAAGTCATTTATCGAAACAGGGACAGCACACTTTTTGTTTGTTTCTATTAAACTAAAAGAATATCAGCAGCTATATAATATTTATGGAGATTTATTTTTTCAAAGTATTATTGTTTATTATTTTGACCGAAATAAATTTATATATTTTTTTAAATATAGTGGTATTAAAAACTAAATATCACTACAAGAATAGAATTGTAGGGGCGCCAGTGGGCAACTTTTCTCTCTTTTAGAAGGAATTTTGTCAACATTTTTTCTTCAGCATATTTTTATAAAAATAATTTATGTTGTGTATATGTTACTAGCATTTAGAAGTGATGCGGTAAATGCATTAAACAGGAAAACTATTGTAAGGCTCTAGTTTGTATTTTGTATGTATTTTATGTTTGTAAAAATTAAATAAAACAGATTCAGCTTAATTTATATATTTTTTTTGTGTACAGCATAATAAAAGAAAATAATGTTATATGCTTGGCGAGACATCACTTAGTAGTTCCTGAAAACAAAACAAAAACATATTAGTTCAGTTGTAAGTATTTTTTTATAAATCCATAAACACATGAAGAATAAACTAATATTTGAGGGGTTAGACAATAAAACTTTTAGAATATACTTATTTCCCAAGTTTACAAATATGTAAGTGAGTCAAGCGAAATAATAAAGGTAAGGGTTGGTTTGAAGATATTGCTTCAAAGCTTGTACACTTGCTATGTAATTGTACTTGAAGTTTTAGATTAATTAATAAAATTGTGAGTTGATTGCGAGTGTATTCGGAAATTGTATTCTCCCATATTAAGGCTGAAAGTCACGATGTTTAAGTGAATCTTTGCCAAGGTCAAAATTTGTACTAGGCATGAAAATTTTAATTCAAATTCTGCGCGTAAAATATACACAGATCCCAGCTAAGATTAACTTGGCGACTATGGCTTTCAGCCTTGAATATAACTGGTAGGACTCTACAAAAATTAAAACCCAATTTTAACTGTCCAAACAAATAATATTATGTTTGATCTAATAGACAACCTGAAACTTGGTCTAATAGACATCCTGAAACAATGGTTTGACCAGCTTCACATTGAATGGACATTTTGTCCCAAACTTTCACAGTAGATTGCCAATACATACATTTTATTGCATCAATTTACTATTTTATCCAGCACACTGCAGATCATTTGTTTTATTCTGTGGACATAGGGCACTGCATTGATACACCAAGTGCAATGTACCTTGATAATTTTATTACATGAAGGTAGAATGATCAGTCTTAAGCTTCAGTACCAGTCCAAGGTATCACACATGAAATATTAATATCGACGCCTCCTACGTATAATATCGTAACCCACAAAATGCGATTTTACAGGAGGAGCATTTGAAAATATTTTCGTTCATATACATTGGTTGTAGATACGAAAAATTACGCCCCAAAAAAGCCCTTATTATTGGCAAAATATTTTTTTTGTTTTGGTAGAATTAAAGATATAGTTAAATACAGACGAAATCCACCAAAAACTCAAAAATGACGATTTGTGGGTTACGATATTATACGTAGGAGTTGTCGATATGAAAATCACATGTAAAAAAATATTTCATGCTGACCCCTCTATGGGAATCGAACCCACGACATCATGCATGGTAGCCAAATGTGCTACCACTATGCTAATAGGCGGACATTCCGTGTATTAAGACAGATAATATAAGTGTGAATTTGTATGCGTCATACTTAGCGACAATGCCGTCCTTCTTGGCCAGCCGGGCGATGCAGTCGTCAGACTCTCCCATCCGCCTGATGGCCCCGCAGATGGTGTAGACCTTCGAGGTGTCGGTCATGCGGCCCGTGGCAGGGTCCACCTCCGCGATGTTGATCTGGATGGACGCATGGTCCTTGGCGTGGATCAGCCGGTTACTGGTGGAGCTGGAATCAGATCAGAAAACTTCAGAACAAGAAGAACCGTCGCAATATATATACACAGATCGCGGTGTAACTTAACAACTTGCCGTGCTTTTTATGAGGACTAGTCTATTGCTAAATCCATAGATATGACAAGATGTAGAAAAAGAGTCGAAGTGGGAAATCGGGGACACGGTATAAAAAGCTGATGATTTTTTTAATATAAAGATGACAAAAATTGTTTTTTATAACAGGTTATGAAATGTATACAGTAGGTTAATGATAGGTTAGGTAAAATAAAACAATTTTAAATCAAATAGATTTTTAAAAGCGAAATTTGACAATACATAATGAAGGCGTAACCCAATGAATGCGTATCAACTAATCACAGCTTAGCCTGCTTTTGCGCTTTACTCTACAAACCAGAGAGTAAAAATGTTTTGAAATTTTTGAAGGCCTGAACGGCAAGTTGTTAAGTTACACCCAGATCGCAGTGACGTCAGGAGCTCAATACTCTGACCCTCGCTATAGAATATAATAGAAAAAAAAAAAGCAAACTTAGAATACTTGGTACAGAATTTTTAATTAGCTTTTATGGAGTTGTTATTTATAAAATATGATTATTCAATACGTAGAGCCATCTGCAGCGCCATTTAAATTTATGTTTAAAGAGAAAGACAAAGTGAATTGAAAACTATATGTTTCTTCTTCGCTTTTTTGGTGCTGTACATAACCGTACCAGTAAGAAGTTTTGAGCACAGTAATAAGACGTTTACACCGAATTGGTATATGTGTTTGAAATATCTTAAAAGGAAGTAATTGATACGTCACGAAGTAAAACTGTGCATATTATAATATTTGAAGAACCTTTGCATCAACTGTCAAAACAAAATATTTATATTACATTTTATCAATTCATGTTATACAATACCACTTGTTAAAAATACACTTAATTTTTATATCTAAAGATCCATTTGGGTAATAAAATTTACTTTAAAATCAAACGAAAGCGCATTGAGGTTATGTGCGAATACACCATAGCTGACAGGTGACAAATTAATATGGAGCTAGAAGAAATGGACTAGAAAATAATACGTTTTACTCTTAAATTGAGAATCGCAGTGAATAAAATTTACTGCAAACAATTTAAAACGTTTTAAAAGTGGAGATACACGTGGAGAAATGTCAAAAACTTACCATTTCCTTGGGCAGTACAGATCAACGAATTCTCCGGCGTCGTTTTCCATTTTGATATAAGCTGCAAAATGTTTTAAAATGTCAGTTATAATGTCAAAAAACACAGTGGGACTTTCCAAATATTATAAATCATCGTAATAACATACATTTGTCGCGAAACACGCGTGTCAATCGCAAATGGCGGAGAAAAAGAGGGCCCACAGAGGGCCTTTGTCGATAATACAGAAATCTACAGTTTTGTTGTCTATTGCTTAAAGTGTTGCTACTACTCTAAATGTTTGCACAATACGGGTTAATTAACGCACATAAAAGACGAATTCATAAAAATATTTGCACAATTCTTCAACAAATTTAAAAAAATATATTGTACAAAAATATTAGACCTTTAGAAACAAAAAATATTATATTTAGATAATGTGTTGAATTATTTATAAATCTTTTGTCAACAAACATAATTTATATTATATTCCTACCTTTTTTTTGTTTATGATTAAAAAAATAAATCTACCGAATTGAAGGACCACGGTGATTTATGATTTGGATCGCATCAAATAAATCATTAAATATTATAAGAATTTCACTTTTCCATCAGTTCCGCCGAGTACATCCGTAGAATGGTCATTGACGGTCTGCAGAGCTGATTGGGTAGGGATCTACCAGTTTCTAGTAAAAGTCTAGTGGTAACGAGCACCATATACTTAGTCTGTACGTCCCTATATAATTTGAAAATCTTTAATAATGCCTTACTCATAATTTAGACTAGTGTCTAGTGTTTTTCTCCTAATATTATTATTGTATGATCACTAGCCTAAATAATTTTTAAAAACTTATTCTATTTGAGATTTTAGTTTATGGTCATTTAAAAAATTGGCGCTAAAGTTATCCCGGGTATCGGCACCCACGGCAGTGTTGGTGCTGAATTCTTGTTTATTCTAAAAAAATCAATGTATTTGTGAGGAGCGCAGAAGCCGGTCGCGGTCGCGTGAAACAGTATTTACTTTATTTATCGTAAAATCTTTACGCGGAAAACATAATAATAAACTGATTCCAAAGATGTAGTGATTTGCATTATATAACAAATTAAACAATAAATATAATTTGTCACTTTCAAATGTATTAAAAAATACTTGCAACGGACGTGGAAATTGCCGCATAGGAAAATGTCACTAAAGGTATTTAGTAATTTTATTTTCATTTGGCAATATGTTCATTTTAATGTTTAAAATAAATAGGTTTACTGTTTTTTCGAGTTATGTATATTGACGTAATATATCTGAGAATAGTTCAAGGTGAAGTAAACGCACAATATTGACGTTTCGTGATTCTGGAAAAGCGCCGAAGCAACTGTTGTATAGATTGAAAACTGTCGGAGTTTATATATAAATGGTGTGAGTAAATACAGAACGCAGGTCTGGAAATCTATTTATAAATCTCATTTGACCTATAGCCCTGCAACTTTAAAGATTATTTATTACCTCTATTACTTGACACCGATCTATACCGAGTATTATAGTAAGTTGTACATGCTGAGTGTTTTATTTGCTGACAACACATGTGGTACCTACTAAAGCGAATTTTGGTTAAATAAAGAAATCAATAAAAACAAGAATTCGTTTAG
This sequence comes from Micrasema minimum, assembly GCA_022494985.1. NCBI lineage: Eukaryota > Metazoa > Arthropoda > Insecta > Trichoptera > Brachycentridae > Micrasema > Micrasema minimum. The sequence goes on from JAGVSP010000811.1 coordinate 39,402, forward strand.
TTATCTGGACTTACATGTTTATCTCTAAATTGGGAAATGTTTCATCGGGACTCAGCTTATTTTATTTAACTTAACTAACTAGATAGATAGAACGTCACACCACTCTATCCTGGCACACTACCCTTGCTCCCTCCACATTCATACGTCTTTTCATCTTCTCATACATTATCATTTGAATTTATAATCATATTGTTTTTGCACTGAATTGGGAGGATGCGCGGGAATTGGCGAGCGAACGCTTGGCTTGGAGGCAGATTTTGGAAGATAAGAGATAAGTATGGAATAATGATGATATTGTGATTTCAAAATGTATGTAACTCTGAAAATGCTATGGTTTCATGTGTTTATAGTTTAAACACTGAATTTTTGACCGAAGATAACTGAATGCAGCTACAGTATTTCTCATGTAAGCGCTTTCTCTCTCTTTGCACTGCGTGACGTCAGACATGCTCAGATGTTCGGTTTACCTTTTCAACAGGAATTTAAAATGTCAATGTTTAACTTTAAAAAATGATCGCTCCTACCGTCTTTTGATTTTTCATTTTAATTTATTAGTCAGTAAAAAACATATTGATAATTATCGTATATTGGTAGATACCTACCTACTAATTTGTTTCCAATACAGACTTCTTGGTGTAAACGAAGCTAATGCTGTTTTTACATTTCGATTTATCCCAACAGATATAAGTTATATCTACTGTAGAACGTACGTGTAGGTAAATACATAATATGGGCATACAATAATTAATATTAATTTTCTTCACGTACCGTAACGAGTATTGCTAGTTATTTAGTAAAAACAGTCCGGATTATGATAATGTCCATGAAGCTGTATGAATACATTTCAGTTATAAGTGAAAATGAATCCATTTTCTATTATTGCCTTTTTTGTACGGTACCTACCTAACTATTATTCGTGGTGTATTTAAAAAAACTTATGATTTTTGTAATTTAGCGTTTAAATGAATTTCATAGAATTTTATAAAGTGTAAAATGTACTCTTAGGCACAGAAAAAAAATATGTACGCAATTCCTAATTACCTACTAATTAAAAATAGTTACTCGTAAAAAATGGATAACCTACGTTATTTATGGAATTAATTAACGTATAGTTTAGTCGTTAGTCAAATGCTTCGCAATTTTGGCTAAGAATAATACATTATCATGTTTTATTTTAATAAATAAAACATGATTGTGTATTATTATAATATATTATCATATACCTACCTAAAGTATGAAAAATTACAAAAATGTACCTATATTCAGAAAACTAAATATACCTACATAAGTATAGATGCATTATTTTTAAAATTATTAAAACTCAAAAATCCTTTGAAAATGGTGTTGCTTTTTTTAAATGATATAGGTACCTAGTTTATTTTATAATGTAAATATTTAAAACCTACTCCACATTTTTTTTTCAAAATAATTCCAAAAGACTGACCAAAAATCTTTCAAAATAAACGGAAAGTGGCAAACTGTCCCGAATTATAAAACGAAAACTGTACGGAAAACTGTATAGCCGACGCGACGTTTGGCTTAACTAATGTTTTTTTTATATAAACGTTTGAGTAAATATTGGAATAATGTACGCTTTTAAAAACGTAAAGAACAAATAACACTTTTTTTACTTTATTAGCTATGTATACAATTTCCCGTGCGCAATCATACGATGATAACTTACGATCGCGCATAAAACATAAAATATTTAGCGTGTCTTCTAACAGACTGTACAGTTTTCTGAACATAAAGTGCACATTAGAAACGGACATCAGAAGCAAATAACGTTTCAAATAAAAAAAGTAATAAAAAAATATTTACTTTAAAATACATACAAAATTATTTTTTAATTATTTTGTTATTGTTTTTCCGGTTTTGATTAAATGTAAACATAGGTTTGGGAATGATTTTAGATTTTTTCCGTTTGCCTTTCTTCCAAGTCATCTTACGATATTAACAAAAACTAGCCATTAACAAAATTTAAACAATCAGTAATAAGTTGATCAAAAATAATTCATGCAAGCTTGGCAAGTAGTAAAAAGTCGTTCACTCTCTTGGCGATATTAATTTGTATGAGTTTAGTCAAAACCTTGATATTTTTTATCAGGTTAAGTTTTTTCTCTCCGATTGAATTGCATTAAAGTAGGTACCTACCTTACCTACACACCACACACATACAGTCGGAAATTTAAATGATTTTTTATGAGATACAAAAAAAAGATCTTTACGATTGAAAACAAATTCGTCATATTTAAGTAAGCTTTGGTTAAAACAAGCAGAAATAAAATTAAAAAAGGACCTTGAGACTTGAGACTGCCAAGATATTTCCTTTCCAAGAAAATATGCATTTTAATGTTTTACAAATTGAAATTAATTTATTGGTAACTGCGAGTAGCACGATATTACGAACATTGTAATGGGATACTAAATTATTTAATACGGGAATATTATTTCAATACCATTATGTCTCATTGAATGGTTTATTAGTTTATGGCTAATTAAAACGGTTTGCTAATGTAATGCGTTCAGCTGTGTTAAAATGACTACGTAATATTCTTGAACATTTATTATTTTATTTGTTTGGTGATTTGGATAATTTACTGAGGTCACAGATAAACTTATCAACGATTATCTACAAACTTCATAGGTTCGGTTTTTAAGTAAATAAAAAAAACAATTATATATTCGATTCATGCCTTTTTAGAGACAACTTATACATAAGGTTCAAATAATAGACAAAATAAATATATTCAGAATAAGAATACAACCAAATGAATATACAAATTTGTCTACTTTTGATTAACTTCTGTGGTAAAACGGTAATTAAAATACACAATTTACAAGAGTATCTTGTATGTGTTTATATTCCTCTCTCAGTATATTAGGATCTCCGTGTTTATAGCGTCATCTTTTGTACCAAACACGATGATTCAACATCTCGTTCTGTAATGACCAATTTGAAGTCCTCTCTAACAATAACAACATGATGGCGTAATAACGTACTGCAAACCATGTGATAACATTAACATTGTACTCTGTGGTGCGTACAGAATACAGAATACCTAGTCATTGTATAGATGTATAGTTCCATTCTTCAATACATCTTCGGTTTGTTTGTTTCATTCAAGGATTTAGGTCACGCTGGCCTTTTGAGCTTTGGGTTTTAACTGCAGACTGCAGTGCGAAATAAAATTTGCAACAATATGTACAGATTACCTACGTACAGGCAGGTGCCTACGTAATAAGGGAAAGAATAAATGAATACGGGTTTCGTACGTAGGTACGATTCCGTTTACCATACTTATTATGCATAGGAAACTCCATAGGAGATAGTTACACCAATGCAGAATATTTTGATCATTTTACCATTTATTATAAATTTTGAAGTACCATCTTTAAAATAAACATTTCAGGTTGACACTCACAGGAATCGAACCCACAATCGCATGCATGATAGCCCATCGCGCTTACAATATCAATAAAATGTAACTAATTAATTACAGAACTTTTAAAAATTAATCTTCAATAGATTGCAAAAAACATTGCAAAAAAAAACCTTTTAAAATCAACTTTCGTTTTTCAAATGAACTTCATTTTTACGGATGTCGTAACATATTTTAGATTAAAAAACAAATTGTATCCATTGTGTAAGTTTCATTATTTTACTTTTCCATAAATAAACTGTTCATTATCTCCCAAAATAATGTGTGCCTAGGTAATAAAAAAAATGATCTGCACCTTCACTAAAAACATACGATTTAGGGCCGGTTTCACTAAGTAAGGCTAAATTCATAAAATAGTTCCTTATGCAACCAATTTTGACATAAAAGGAACTATTATTTTAATTTTGCCCTGACTTTAACTTTTTTTGGTTCAACCGGACCTTATCGGTGTTTACGGTTGAGACATTATTTCTCAAATCCCAAACCAATTTATAAATAATCGTTTTGTTTACAAGGATGTAGGCATTTTTTATAAGAGAAAAGAAGGCGGGAACAGCCTAGATTCTGGACGACAAAGGACAAGGATTATTGAGCAATTGGATGACTTGGATATTACAAGATTTCAACACGGTCATCTCGTCATCCGCCATTAATTTATTGGTCATCGCTTTTTATAGGAACCGGTAGTAAAAACAATAAGATTCCCAACTGTGGAAACAGTGATATAACTTATTTTCATGAAAGGTATGTGCGTAGATTTTCACGGTCCTCCGACGTTTCGGCTACCGTTGCAGGCGCCATCTTCAGGGTGAAGTATATTAAATTATATTAAGGAGATGTCGGAGAAGACAAAAAACGTAACACGGGTAATCCCAAAAAACAAAGCAAATTCTTTCATGATATTCTGTATTTCCTTCATAAACTTCTAATTCTTATTGTTTAAATAGGCAAACAAGGTGATATTTTAATACGTCGCCGTCGATTTAATTTCCATTGATGTACATAATATTAATTATTTTAGTTTCCTAATTGCATCTAGCATTTGATTGTTAAAAATAATCGAATCAAAGTAAATGTTATATTTTACTTCCGCATCGCGTATAATTGGTATAAATAAAGGAAAATAGAATTTTCATCGGTAGGTAGGTACGTATTAGTAACGAAAGTTATAGTTGCGTGCTTCAGCGAACTTTAGAACTTTTGTTTATTAAACCGTAACCTACCGTTGATGGGATTATTATTGTACTTCAGTAGCTATGTGTTCTGGAATTTGTTCTTCGCCGTTGAACCTAAAATTACCGCGAAATAACGACGCAATTAGTATCGAAATAATGAGTTTTGCTGTTTTGCATCTCATTATAAGTTTTCAATCTTCGTGTCTATTCAAGTGATTTATTTTAGTTTGAAAAAATAAGTGTTCTGTGACTCAATCACGGATAGCTCTCCGATTCATAATTTATCATATAAAGGCCTATTCACGCATATCCGTGACGTGACGGGACGTACCGTACCGTGTAACCTAACCTAGCCTATCCAACCAAAAAAATGGAGTGACGGTAACAGAACATTAAAAATTTAATAAAAACATTACTTACTTGAAATTTTCTTCGTATCTCATATAGTTTTAGAAATAACTTTATTTGACTGGGCTATATGGACCACGGAAGCAATACGGCACGGTACGTCCCGTCACATCACGGATATAATATAATATGTGAATAGACCTTTAGTAGGATTAAATCGTTTTTAAAGGAAAACTGTGAAAAATCCAATACCATAATTTCGATTTTCGTGTAGAAAATTCCGAGCTAAAAAGATGCTGAAATTTGAAATCCATTGTTAACGCAATATTTAAAGAGTATCTAACTACAGTGTCTGAACATTTTAGACAAATTAATGTATTCTTAGTTGAACGATGAGTTATTTGGTATCATTAGGTGAACAGGTAATAATTTATCAGGACGCCAAATGATAAATCTATATTCGTACTTCATCTCAAATGTAATTCATTGCATTCACTGACGCCATTATTTTTTAAACAGTATTTTGAATGAATTGTCAGGAAATCCGCATTTCTTTTTTTCTCAGTGCGGTTACAGCTAATACTATGTAGATTTGTAGATACCGACGATGAGTAGATATTAAAGTTTTCCACCTCAACAGCGTTATTAATTACCACGTCAAAGTTTTGCCCTGATTAGTGTTAGCACAGGCAGTAATTAAAATTAGACACGAATGTTAGAACCAAGAACCGCATTGAAGGTCAGGAACATAACGGGTTAGTATGAAGCACGAGTAAGGTTTCGATTCCCTCCGCTAATCCCTGTCCGCGTCACGGAAGGCTGGCGCTCGCTGGCTGGTGAGCTGATAGTGCTGAGCCGTTCACCTGCTGCTGGTTCTTAGTACTATAGGTACCTACCTGCAGTATCCAGACTCCGGTACAGCTTGGGTACTGCACTAGTTATTATTTTAAGTTTTTAGCCAGAGGGCTCACTAAAAAATTGTACTGGGCCAGAGAGCTCAAGTATTTATAAAATCTATAGTGCTGTGACCATTGATATATAATACATTTAGATCTGCCTTGCAGAGTAAATTATTTAGAAAAAGTAATGACACGAAGATTCTGCACCTCAATACTCTTACACGGGTCGACCTATCAGTGCCCTTTGACTGCCGGCAAGCATCCGCCCACACACCGCAAAAGGTATGGGCTAAATATAGGGTTACAGTAACAGTATACAATACTAACCCGTTCCTTACAAGGAGCGTTCATGAATTTCACCATGCATCTAAAATGACTTTTTTTTTCTTGCGTACGGCTGTTGGCTATTATTTAAGAAGAAAACTTTCTTTGAATAATAATTATTTTAGGCTATGTAAACAAATATAAATAAACACTTACATGTGGAAAGTAACACCATATTTTTTTTAAATTTTATCCGTACGGTTTTTACACGGTTTTAACTACACAGGAAGGCATTTCGGAATGTTTTCTGAACGTCCGACTCTGCCGGCGGTTAAAGAAATACTGAATACGCGTCTGGCGGAGTCGGAGGTTTTGACGGAGTTGAAGTGTCATTCATTTTTTGGGTTCAGTTCAAATCTAAGTGTATTATAAATCAATGGCTGTGACATACCACAAGTCCTCGGTGACCTCGAATCAAAAATGCTTTATGCTTGTTGTTTTAAATTTAAAATGCCATGAACCATTGGCGTTATCCGTAGTCAATTAATGACGAGATACAAAATCGTTCAAACTTTGTTAGTATACATAATGGATGTTTTGATTTATCTGTTTGCAGAAGGAGTCCCGGACGGATGTCCAGTTTCACCTGGCTGCCCTGCGAGGAGATGCGGACAGGGTCCGGAGGTATCTGGACACGGGGAAAGTCCATGTTGATTCCAGAGATCAGGTGACTTTCAATATTAATATTATAAACGGCACACAAACATCCATATTGCCAATTAAATTTACAACGCTCTGCTTTCCAAGGCTTTCGGGCTTTGAGGTGATTTTATTTTTTAAAAATGGCAGTACGTGTTACCTACTTAATGGTTATTTTTTCGCTTTAACTATGCATAAATTATAATTTTGAATATTTTAAAATTAATGATTAATTAAATCATTCATGTCTAATTAATTGTATTTTTCACCTAGTCGCTTTTGAAAGACGTGTCGTGTATATAAGTTTTTATAATTTTTAAATAATTTTTAACTGCAGTAGGTATATAAAATGTAAATAATCTTGTTTATTTATTATTTTACCAAGAAGTTCCTAGGTTTTTATTTATAAAGTCGCCAAAATAAATATAGCTATTCGCCGACGCGTCTAGGCAGAACCCGAGACATAGGCACTGGAACGGGGGCCGATTACATAGTTTGTAGACAGTTTATGGAATCCATATGCTCCACAGCGCGGAGGGTAGGAGAGAATTATGATGATTATTTACTATGAAAAAGATACTTGTATTAAGCAAATTGAATATTTGATGAAAGAATTAAAAGGATTAAATAAAAATTATTTGAAATTCCCATTAGTAAGTACTGCAATTTGTATTGCGTACATATCTAATAATTTTTTGATATATCGAACAATGCGAAAGTGAAATGAATAGGTACGTTCAGAAATATTTTTATACCTTTTTAATAAATATGAAATTATTTATTATGTTGCATTGTTTGGAGTGAAATTAGACGAAGAAAGTTCACTTGACTTGTGCGTTATATTTCTGGTCTAACCTGTGCCATGTACGAGTACCTATTATAATGGAGGCGCCAAGGTCGTTGCTTTTTCTTTTATTTATTTGTTAAGTTATACATATTAATTTATATAATTTTTGTTTTTAAAGTCAACTTTCTAACTAGCGGCAGTGGCGGCACCGGATACACGTTGTTCTACCGGAAACCGTAGATAATAATAATTAGGTGGGTATTTATTTACAAAGCTCTATGCAACGCGAATAGATATCCGCCCAATATTAATGAAGTACCTGCTAACTTGCTTATGCAATCAGAAATATTTATAATTTACATACATTTATTACGATAATATTTTTAATAATCACCAAAAATTCATTCAAAGCACATTACACGTTGAATCGCTTTATTTTTAACAAATGCCTAACTCAGTAATAAAGAAAAATAAGTAAAGTATTAAATAAAATATGTTTTTTAAAAATACAAGATGTTCTTTAATGAAACTTTAGGGCACTGTATCGGCATACCAAGTGCAATGATTCTTGATAATTTTATTACATGAAAATAGGATTACATGAATTAAATGAAAGCGGCCTCCGTAGCGTAATGGCTAAGACGCTGGACTCACGATACGGAGGTTCCGGGTTCGATTCCCGGTGAGAACACAAAAATCGAAACTGATTTTTCTCAATCCTGGGTGTTTGTGATGTTGTTCCCTTTGGGCCTCCTGGCCTGTTAACGTGGTTAAAAAAAAAAAAGATCAGTCAACTTTAGCCCTAGCAAAAAAAATGTATTTTCGAGAATTCACAAGAATGTTTCAAACATAATAGGTAGGTAGATATTAGGTACATAGGTACATAGGTACCTAATGGTAAAAATCCTAGGCGAAAAAAATTTTCGTTATGGATTGCATGCTTTCTTTTATAGAGACGTTTATTTTTCATGTAGGTACCTATAATTAAAGTTTTCCATACAATTTTTTTGTATTAAACCCGCCTCTTCAAACTTTTATTATTCAATTTATCGAGTTGCATATTATAAAAAGTACTTCTAGAGAAAGTATTGTCCTTATGAAACGAGGCCAGTAAGTAGAAAAATAAAATAAAATTTTGGTATGTAGGTAGGTATGTTGAATGTTTTTTTCTTCTTCATAATAATGGCGAGCGATCTTCAATATAACAATAAGCATTATGTGGTTTGCGCATGGTTGATCACAGATACTTGTTGATCACAATGAATGCATTCGCGAAGAATCATCACTAATAAAAATAAGGTAAGTACAAATCGTGAATTTTTCATAAAGAAATGACGAAATAAGCGAAGAAAACTTCAATCTACAAAAACTATGTCGTTTCAAATCAAGAGTAAACTTATCGATTAGGTTTTGGAGCAGGTACGTAATTAAATTTACAATCGCGGTTCTGTGAACTCAGATTACAATAAATAGCAAAGTGGTTATTTGAGTGCATTGTGCATTTTACTGGTGCATTTCAATCACAATTGAGTTTAAAACAATGAAAATAGACATGCTAAGGCAGGTACAACATAGTATACAACGTAGGTATTGGATTCATATGACACACAACATTTCCTAACGAACCGTGGCAGGTTGCATGTCCTCTGTCAGTGCAATATAAAACAAATAAGAAAATATAGGTATAGGTAGGTAGGTACGCATATTGCAACATTATTTACATCATAATCGCTTTTCCTGGCGAAAGTAAATGTTGCCGTTTTTTTTTTTTTAACCACCTCAACAGGCCAGGAGGCCCAATTACAGAGGGGAACAACGTCACAAACACCCAGGCTTGAGAAAAATCACTTTTGATTTTTTGAGTTCTCACCGGGAATCGAACCCGGAACCTCCGTATCGTGAGTCCAGCGTCTTAGCCATTACGCTACGGAGGCCGCCGTATTTTGCTGCGGCTTTGTATAGGTAGGTACCTTCCGAACTGATTTTCGTTTTTGTATGATATTATTTCATGTTTTCAGGAAATTTAAGGGCTTTTAAAACAATTGTTGGTACCTAGTACCTAGTGCATTTTTCATCATTCATTTTTTATTATTTCGGCTGATAGCAGGTTATAGCAATCAGTGAGTAGGCAGTTAGTCTTATCTTTTGTTACTTTCGCTTTATTTATTTAAGGATGATTTATAAAGCGCTATTTTCGCGAGAAATCGCCTCAAGAGCGCTGTACAATAAAGAGGCTAGACCACAACACGTTTTGCAGCTACCAAGCGCATGAACGGTTGGGGTTCTATTCTAGTCTCCTACAGTTACAGACTTACATAATAAAATAAAATATTTTGAAGTTAATTAATTTACATAGATTAATATTGAAACTAGTAAATTATATAGGTAATATTACAAAGGTATAGAACTTTGTTTTGAGATATTTATAAAATCATGCACAGACCTCTATGACGGTTTAGTTGTTTAGTAGGTAGGTACTGTACGATGTTTTTCGACGTTACACTGACTGTAATAGACTAGTTTCGGATTTTTAGTAAATAGAAGATAATTTAAGTGCCTCCTTAAATAAGCTAGAACATTTTCCGTGAAAAATTGACAGTATGAACTTAGGAATGAAAGACTGACTTACCTACTTACCTACCTAGGTACTAAAATTTCTGTTTAGGCGTCGTCGTCATAGCATTCACTGTAAGTACCTAGAAGGTCAGTCCTTCTCGTGATGTAGTAGATAGCGTGTTGGACTACCATGCATGATGTCGCAGGTTCGATTCCTGACGGGGTCAGTATATGAAATATTTAGTTGAATGTGGTTTGTCACAATAAAAATATTTCATCCTTAAGACTGATCATCTTTCTTGTAACAAATGATCAAGATTAAGTACAATTGGTATACCAATGCAGTGCCTCATGCATCGTTGAGTGATTAAGGAAAAGCAGAAGGAAGTACTGCCTCCTAAATCCATCATTACTTGAGTGGGCGCTGAGAGAGTGTGAAATGCGGCAGACAGACTGACATGACGCCAGAAATGTCACGAGACGGGAAAATTGTCCTTTAGAAGAAAAAAAAAGCAGTCGGCATGTCGTCCACTGAGACTGGGTACATTGACCGTAGAATAACTGGTTGGACTTGACAGGAGAGATGCATGCTAATTTACGCACTTCATAAATATTATAGTAGTAAATATCACCGTTTGTTATGTACCAGTGTACCTATGTACAAGACCTAACACAACAATCTTTTAATTGACTTGGGTATAAATGAGACAGGTTATAATATATACTTTTCTATTAGGTACTCCGATGTTATTAAAAAATAAAATGGAATCGCTAATACCATTATTGTTAAAAATTATGAATAATAAATCAAAATTTTAGATAAATAACCCGTAGCCGTTAGATGAATCATTTTGCTTCGACATTACAGTTTATCCGGATGGTTTGTCTGGACGACAATTTTTCTATTGATCATTCTGTGTTTTTGTAGAAGTTACTATGTACTAATACGATTATTCCTTTTTTTTAAAAAATACTAAATATGAGTAGTATTTTTGAAAAGTAGGTAGGAATAATCGACGTGCGTGTATGCGAAGATGTATGAATATGAAAAGTCCGCCAGGGCAGTGGTGTGGCATTCTATCACTCTGCCTACCCCTTTCGGAGATATGGCGTTATGGGTTAGTTACATAAACAATACGCACCAAAGTGTGGAAGAGAAGAGTCTAATTTTTGTTTATTTTTCTGTTACTATTATACTGACGAAATTTGACCCAGCCGGGAATTGGATTAATAACATCATTCGGGTTATTATGGACGCTCTGGAATGCTGAAATTACTTCAATTACTAAGCGCTCAAAACAGTTTGTAAAAATGACTACACCCACAGTACTTGGACATACTTTAGCAGTGCCTAATGTAATATGTAAGAGTAATGTTTGGTTAACAGTTAAACCTATAAATTGGCGACCGTAAATTACTGATTGCGCCTGCAGATTGCCTTTTGTTTAGGTACCTACCTACCTACCATTGCACTATGTATGCATGTGGACGAATTTTTACACGAACATTTTATATAATATACCTACTTATTACCTATCATTATTTTCTTTGTAACTTACACAATGCACAAAACTGCTCTAGAAATATCGAAATCAAAACACAGTGCGGTGCACAATCGGTTGGTAGGAGCATTACGTAGGTATTACCCATGGGAGATGGTCTCTCAACTTTCTCTTTGATCCTCTTTAGGTGTACCTAACTACTAACTATGTACCTACTGCATACGTACAGAGGTACAGACGTACAGGTATGCCAGAACCCTGTTGTAGGTAGTAATGGGTATACTTGCATTATTACATAATACACCTAATATAGAGAACCCGGACATAATTCCGAAAGGTCGCGGTCGTCGTCGCGGTCGCTTCAATGCGGACTTATTTACGGACGTGGACTTCGCGGACGTGCTCTTCTTGACTTGGACTATTTTTCATAAAGGGCGTATCGTAAAAAAATTAATACGTAAATATATTTTTACAACACAAAAGCATACATTTTTACAACACATAAGCCTACAATATTGAGTAAAAATACACTTAGATCTGCCTTGCAGAAAAATTATTTAGGAAAAGTAACGACAAAATTCCGCACCTCAATACACTTACGCGGGTCGACCTATCAGAGCCCTTCGACTGCCGGCAAGCATCCGCCCACACACCGCAAAAGGTATGGGCTATATATAGGGTTACAGTAACAGTATACAATACTAACCCGTTCCTTACGAGGAGCGTTCATGAATTTTACCATGCATCTAAAATGACTTTTTTTTTCTTGTGGACGGGCTGTTGGCTATTATTTAAGAAGAAAACTTTCTTTGAATAATAATTATTTTAGGCTATGTAAACAAATATAAATAAACACTTACATGTGGAAAGTTACACCATCTTTTTTGTTAATTTTATCCGTACGGTTTTTACACGGTTTCACTACACAGGAAGGCATTTCGGAATGTTTTCTGAACGTCCGACTCGGCCGGCGGTTAAAGAAATACTGAATACGCGTCTGGCGGAGTTGGAGGTTTTGGCGGAGTTGAAGTGTCATTAATTTTTGGGTTCAGTTCAAATCTAAGTGTATTAATAAATCACTTATACGTACAGGTACCTACCTAATACCTAATTACTAGTGATGCGCATTATCGACGTAACCGAACACTTCGTAATAACCGATTGGGAAAATAGCCAGAGGTGTTCGCCTCGTGGTACAGTGGTTAGTACGTTGGACTAGCGTACATGAAATCGTAGATCATTTTCCGACAGTGAAAACGAAGTAATAATGTTTATTTATAAAATATTATGAAATGGACTTAAGTCCGTAAATAAAATTAAATTTAAAAAAAATTTAAAAAAAAAAATGTATTCAACCTAAAGGATAGAATGTAATTTTTGTAATTGTGAAATGGACACTTCAGCAGGGCCCGTGGAGTGTCAAAATCCAAATGTGTAAACTGTTATGTTATGTGAACTTGTATGTATGGATAATTTCAATAAACTTGACTGGCACTGAAGAGCTAGGAGTGATCGACTTGCCATCATGTGAAAATTGATCAAGATAGACTGCACTTGGTGCACCAATACATTACCCTACGCCTTCGCCCATTAGGTACAGATAAAAGAAAATTGGTTTGGGGAATATTAATTGTAAAATTAGTCCTCAGAACGGGTTACCCCAGTGAGGACAAATTTATCTAACCATTTAGTAATCAAATATTTTGATGTAAATAAATAATGCTTTTAAAAACTTTTCAGACAGGAACCACTGCTCTATTTTTTGCTGCACAAGGGGGATTTCTGGATATCACAAGAATACTACTAGATAATGGTGCCCTTATCGACTCTTCTAGTATTGTAAGCTATATCCATATTTGTAATACCTACCTAAAAATATCACCATAAAACTTTTATTGTAAAAATGTGTCACAATTCCAATAAAAGAATAAGATAGAAAACCGACTGAAAAAAATTAGAGGAACCTAGAGGATAAGAGTATCGAGTGAAAGCTCCCTATGTGGAGCATATGAATTCCACAAACTGATTTCAAGCCAAGCGGTCACCCGCAATTCCCGTGCATCCACCCAAGTCGGGTTCACGTCCCACAGCTCTGACGCAAACAGCCGATGGATTGTCAACAGTGGGCGGCCAGGACGCCGAGAACCTGATGCCTTGTATAAAATAGGCAAACATGGTTAAGGCTCTCAGGAGGCATACGTACATACGTAGGCCGACTTCCTGTATCAGATTAGAAAATATCTTCAGAAAACAATTAAAAAAAAGTATATTTTATAGAAAGTCCACTCTTTCTTCCCAAGGATAAAAATCTGATGCTTGTATCTTCGTTAATTTGTTATTGATGATTCTTTTTATAATTTTGAATTTTTTTTTAAATGTTGTATCGTATGAACCACTAAGTGTAAATTGGTAATCATTAAATTTATTGCAAATAGCTTTAAATTATTAAAATTATTTTTTCCAGGATGGTGGAACTCCCTTGTTTGTAGCTTGTCAGTGTGGACATTATGAAATAGTATTGGAACTAGTCAAAAGAGGAGCCAAAGTTAACGCTTGTATGAAGGTAATGTACACAGTTTTGTTCCTAATTTTTTACGTATGTCCTAATATAAACACTTTATTATTTTGTGCAAATAGAAAAACCTTAAACATAATTATTTTATATATAATTGCAATATATTTTCTTAACCTATCCTTAAATACAGACACTTTTTTTTCTTTTTTTATCTCTTCTGGTATTTCTTCAAACATTTTCACTGCTCGGTGCATTAACGAATTTTGTGACTTAGATTTTTTTACGAAACGGTAGTCTCAGTCTATTTCTATTTCGGGTTTAAATGGCCATGTTGATTTTGATTAAAATATAATTTTTTTGTGTCAACTCTCTTGAGGAATACCCGTTTATAATTTTATATACAAAAACCATTACATTCATAAATATCAATTGTGAGACTGTCATTATATTTGTTTCGGTTAATTTCATAACACCACTTTTTATCAAATTCCACCGTCTAAAGACTCCAGCGCTTAGGCCAATACACTCACACGTTGAAACGTGTGACGTAGATGTCTAGTGATGACGTAGTGAGTGACATAGTGGGTCACTAGCTGTCACTAGGCGAGTTAGTATTTTTAAAGTTTGGAATGCCACTTCTCTGAAATTATTTTTCGAAGATTTATACTTCATATTTTCAAAGGTAATTTTTTACAGGACAAAGCAACTCCGATATTCATTGCATCGCAGAATGGACACAAAGAAATAGTGGAATTTCTATTGAGGTCTGGAGCCTCTTGTGACTCTCCTAGAACAGATGGAGCATCTCCTCTCTGGATATCTTCCCAGATGGGATTTGACCACATCGTCAAGGTCTTGTGCCGCCACGGTGCTAAAATCGATCAAGTTCGAAATGTAAGTAAATATTTGTGCCCCGTTAAATACCTCTGTGTTGATGTTAAAAATCCACGTACATTACATTCAATTTACTTGACCATCTTTTAAGTAAAAAAACAAGAATATATTTTGAAAAATATCCACATTTTTTGTTAAAGGATGGCGCCACACCACTGTTTAAGGCAGCCCATAAAGGACACGCAGCAGTAGTAGCTGAACTCCTGAGATACAATCCTAATTTGGGAATATTACCAGTAAGTACTGAGTTTTCTACCCACCAATAATTGTTTAATTCAAATTTATAAAGTAGAAATTCATGGTTAAGGAATGTATTTTCTTTATTGACCTTGATAGCTGATGCTAGATTCAAAATAAATACCTGATTTATGTAGTTAATCTGTCTAATGCACTAATATTTATTGGTTTAATGGTTATCTAAACCACCATTGAAACACGACATTTAGGATAATTGCATCTGAAAATATTTGTATTTCATGAATTTGATTTTAATTTCAGAACGGTGAAAGTGCATTGCACGGTGCAGCACTATTTGGTCACTTGGGATGTGTCAAGTTGTTAATAGGAGCCGGCAGTGACAACACCTTGAAGAACCACTCTGGGCTAACAGCATATCACCTTGCTGAATCTAATCGCAAGAAGCAAGTCGCTTCATACCTGCACTCCATGGACATTGTTCAAATCAATTCCATCAATAATGATGAACACACATGACAAAGGTTTTGCAAGTCATTTGCCATGTACAAAATGTTTCAATCCAACTACAGAAATGTTGAAGTGGCTATTTAAGTCTTCACAACCCATAATAATTGTCCGATCAAAGGTTCTGCCTTTGCCAGTATTCAGCGTATCTTCAATAACCTTAAACGATCATCGGAATCTCTTCGGATACTTTTCTATGTCAGCCGATTGTACAGTAGTCTGAACTGAAACATATTATTCCCATTCTTAGCTGATGCCTTCGGTCGAGCAATTTTATTAAGGAGTGATTTTAAGGTGCTATGTTGGTCTTTCTGGAAAAGGTGCTTTTTACGAGATGGAAAAATATCTTATATTATTGCATTTTAACGTAGATAGTAAAAATCCCTTCTCCCTTGTTAAACTGTTATTATATATGGCCCATTTCACACCTACCTGTCGTTCTCAACATTTGTGAAACAATCTTCATATAACAGATTGTTTGGAAAATTGCGTGAATGGCACGGCACATGTGAAATTGCTATACTTGTATATAAATAGTTGTATATAAATATACTTGTATATTAATAGTCTACCGATAATATTTTGCTGTATGTTTTTGTAATTATAATCACATTATTTAAAAACTGTTGGTATAATATTAATAAGATATCTTAAGAAAATGTTGTATTTATTAACAAAGTATGTAGATAGAATCTCATGCTGACCAGAGTTATACGATTTTTTATATTATTATTATACTATTTGTTCACTACATACAATAGATCTAAAAACAAACATATTTTACAAAATCATTTCTGTACTGTTCAAAACTAATTGTTTACGTTCTCGTGAATGAAATGTAAATATATTAATTATTATAGAAGAATTATTAGATGAATCAATATAAAAATTATGGAAGCTAAACTATGTCAGGTTTTAGAAGAAGTTGGACCCTGATGCTAGTTGAATTTCAGTCATCGTAAACACGACAAAAAAGTGTCAATGTCTCCCTGTGTTTACTATATCACGTCATTGCGCCTGCAAATTCCGTTATGTAAATATATTATTTTTTTTAGAAAAAGGAAAAAAACAGGTTTATTCAAAAATACCTTTCATTTGTTACAAAACCAATAAATAGAAATGTTTCAGATTTAGTATTAAAACAATGGAATATTAAATAAAACAATGTTTGCACAAAAAAGGTTTAGCAAATTTTGCAGGCGCAACGGCGATATATGTAATCAAAGCTTGATTTAAAATATTTTTTTTTAATGAACCAGAGGTTGTCTAGAGACAATATTAATGATATTGGTGATTTTAGCATAAATTAATATTTTTATCTAGTTCTAGCTGTTTAATCGATATTTTACATAAAAGATTTCATAGGCACATAGTCCTTATACATGATGTCCATGTATGTGTATACTATTATAAGAAGCTATCTCTGGGTCTGAGTAAAATAATCTCCCAAAAAAGGCCTTAACAGTATTAATTGGATTTATTTGAGTATTTTATAATTATTATTCACATTAAAATTGTAAAGACGAAAAAACTTTAAAAGTGTGAAAAGCAAGATATTGCTAAAGATTGGAATTTTAAAAACACCTTTGGTCTAATCCTGGCCTGGTTTTACAAGAGTTATCGCATGTAGATATATATAGATAATTAAATGGAAGTAAATGGAGGTAAACGTAAGAAATAGAAAATTAAATGGAAGATATAGGCGATATCTTCCGTCTATGTCTACATGCGATTAACTCTTGTGATACCGACCTAGGGTCATTATACATTTTTGGCAAGAATTCACATAAGTTGCATTGAGGAAGGGACGTGAGTAAAAACAACCATCTCAATTTGCTTAAAACCATGGCATCAATTTCATTTTTAATTAGCCATAAATATCACTATTTTAGAATTAAACTAGGCAAGATCATAAAAAACTGAAGAAATTATTAGTACCTACTTAGAAATGTATTTTAGGAAATGTTTTGTATAAAAAAATATTACAATGTAATCAACGACACTGGCAATAATACTGCTTTGCTTTTTATTTATTGTTAAATAAAATTATTAAAATTATTTTATCTATTGTTAAATATGTTATAAAATCCCATTTCACTTGAAATCGGACTTCGATAATGTGATTCGGTCCTTTATCATTTAAGTTACGGTATAATATTATAATATATTATATTAAATATAATTATAGTAGTAAAAACATGTATTATAAATTATTTATCTGGGTGAAACCTTGCTGACAAATAAATGATAGTGTATTTTCTTAACAATGATGATATTCCTCGTAGGTTACCTGCTAATAAACATTGTTCAAAAACTATTACTTCTTTTACTTAAAAACCTTAAAGAGTATAATAACTTCATGCCTCAACAAGGCTCCTTCCCTTTCGTTTAAAAAAATCGGGGGCAC
>JAGVSP010000812.1:0-53842 GCA_022494985.1 Micrasema minimum
CGACTGTTACAAAAACTAAGATTTCATATCAAACAAAGACCTTTTTAATTTATTTTGACATATTTTTTCCGTTTTTTACGATTTCCCAAAAGTTGACTTTTTTCAGTTAGTGCAGTTTAGAATACATGGTTTTCTATATTAATTTATTAGCCAAGATCCGAGATTTAACCAATAAGTTTCGTTCATGAAGTGTTGCTTTTACTATGGACAATTAATAAGTTTAAAAAAATAAATCTTTGTTTGATTTGTCTTTTAAACGGCTTTCTGTGATGCTACTACTATTATGATGAAATTATTGGTAAATACCTAGACTAAAAATACAATTTTAAAAAGGAAAAAAATACATATTACATTTGGTTTTGATTAACTTTTCCGTTTTTTTACAATCTAAAACTACGATCGTTGATTACCTTAGTTGAGCTAACTTTTAAAATCATTCTTCACGATAGAGCCACGATACAAAGGGATATCCCACTCGATTCAGAATAAATTCGCAATCTTGCCACAAAAACGTACAAAAAGCCGGCTACCAATCTCTTAGATTAGAACAGTGATCACCAACATATGGCCCGCGTGCCGAATCCGGCCCGCAAAAGATTTTCTACGGCCCTCCAAAAATCAAGCTTCAATATGCATAAATATTATATTTTTATTTTTTTTTTTCAAAAGAAAAAAATTTGTTTACATAGATATACATTAAAAACACATATATGTATAATAAAAAAATATATAAACAAAAATCCCACCAAGGCATAGCCTGTTTGTGGTATACTGTGAAAGTCATACAGTGTGCACGTGGCAAAAGAGAAAGATAAAGTCATGTAGAAATGGAAAAATAACAGATAATGTAAACAAGATAGTTAAAAAAAGAATGAACACAAGATATTGGTACTTATCTTTATACCAGAAGAAGAAGAGGGGAAATAATTATAATATATAAAATAAAAAAATTATGTCGATTATGTTATAGTTATAGTCTTTAAAAAGTAAGAATGATTCTACCTTTACACTATGTATCCAACTTTGTGTTAATTTTTTAAAAGATGAAAAATTTGAAAAATCTGACAATGCCATTTTATTGTCAGTTAAAAAAGAATTAATTAAACTGGAGACAGTAAAATGTGCATATATGTCTCTGAGCAAGTCGTGATTTACAATATGGAATTTCTAGCACTCGGATTCTTCTTTGACTAGACCTATTTGAGCTTCTGGCAAAAAAGTTTTGGTGCCTAAATACATAATTTAAACATTGTAATAAATATAATATGATCATTAAAATTACAGAATTTTGTTATTTGGTTGGGAATTCACGGCAGACATATTTCAATTCATCAATCTGAATTTGACTAGGTAGTAGGTAGTGGACCCAAAGTAAAAAAGTTGGGTATTTGAGATAACCAGAGTTTTAGATGTTTACGGAGTAATCGGTGTTGCACCAGTCACAATTTACAAGCGATAGTATCAAATTTATGTATTTTAGCTTGGACAATGTCTGTTCACATCATACGATATGTAAAACTAAAAAATAGCAGATAAATAAATTAATTGAATAAGTACTTGGAATATCGTTATTATTACTTTCTTCCTTTTTGATATGTATGAACTTAAATCTGTATGTGTAGGTACGTACAGGCGATTATTTCTACGGCCCCCCAGGATTAAAAAAAATCAATCAAGCTCTTTTCTCAGAAAAGTTGGTGACCACTGGATTAGAGAATATTTTTTTAACGCCAATTTTATCCCAATTATATTTTTTAAGGTTGAAAATTTACAGTACTACTGTTTAATTTCTAAGATTTCTATCTATTGATTCGATCTATTTTTGCCATCAAAACGCGGTTTAATGGCATCCATCAAAAATATAATGTTGAGAGTAGGTAAAAACATCACCGTTTAAATAATGGGTCTTTTTTTTCATTCTGTCATGTATGTATGTATGTATGTAAATACGCACCGCTGTATTTTTTAATTGCTATCTATTAATTTAACATAAAAAACTATTTTTTTATCAGTGGTTACATAGTAGGCACTTAAGTTGTACCTATCATATTATCTAAAAAAAAAAAATAGTATTCACTATCTAAGAACTTTGCCTTAATTTCAATACGAAAATCGTATCATAAAAACAATCAAGACACTTGAGATACTTACACTTTAGATATATTCGCAGAAATAACAGCAACCGTGACTATTATGGCAA
The DNA here is from genome assembly GCA_022494985.1 of Micrasema minimum. Lineage (NCBI taxonomy): Eukaryota > Metazoa > Arthropoda > Insecta > Trichoptera > Brachycentridae > Micrasema > Micrasema minimum. The sequence goes on from JAGVSP010000812.1 coordinate 2,201, forward strand.
TTGAAACAGTAACGAAAGCAGTGACGGTGCCAATGATGGTGAGCATTTTAATGAGCCTTGGAGAAATCATTTTAAGGAGACTTGAGAACTAGTTATCACTTCTTAAACTACAACAGTACTGACTAGGCACTGTTATTAATACAATAATCAATTATGGTGAATTACCTACTATCGTATCAGCTGTAAATAGTATAAAATTTTACAGTTATCCAAAATGTGATAACAAGAATTACATCCTAAGAATCGGTATCACATCGCAGCAGTATACAATTAGGCAATATTTGCAAAACAACTCTTACGGATGATACATAAGTATCATTATTACTTAGGTACCTAATATATTCAATGCAGATACCTACAATAAATTCGCAATACTTATATTATATACATATATTATGTAAACATAAATAATAGGATATTTAATGTTTTATATTAATTTTTTATACTGTAAGTAAGTAGTATTTAGTTAAGTTAGCCTATTGATTTTCGTACTAAGATGAACTTATAAATAAACAAGTGCATAAAGTTTATACTAAGATCGATTCTCGAAAATCTACTGAGTTCGCACTGGTTATTTTAAAGCCAGTGTGCGGTCCAATATATTTGATCGGTTTTAAATGTACCTACCTGAGTAATTTATGCAAGAGAGTGTTAAAATCTACGATAAGTATTTGAGTATACCTATTATTTTAATATTCCTAAATAAACTATTACATCAATTAAAAAATAATAGTATTACTTACATTTCTGCCTTTATTACCACCAGAAAGGCACATAACACACCAAACCATAAAGACTCCATTTCTGAAAAAAAAAAATAATATAAAAAAATATTAAAATATTATTTGAAGTAGTAATAATAGGGATATTAGTAATAATAGGGATAATCAAGGCAGCTCTGTAAACACATACTAACAACTTTTTAAATAAAATAAAAATCACTTTGTTTTTTTATTCACTTTTCAATTGAGTTATTACTAACTAGTTTCGGTACCACCGTACCATCATCAGAGCAAATACAAAACTAACATTAAAATACAAAGTTGCATCTAATTAGTGGGGGTGGGGGAACTATGGATTGTGGAGGGGGTGGGCTATGGATAGGGGTAGAGAGTTTGAGGGGGGGGGGATTCTTGCAGAGGGGAAATACGTTAAAAATGGGACTGTTGCTTAGATTTATTTGATTATTAATTATATTCTGCTTTTCCTTCACAGATTTCTTGATTTCTAGAATTTCTAAGTATTTAATATAAAACCTTTTTATTCATATGTAAGACCTCCACTCCATCTTCAAAATTGAAGGAGTGATTATTTGTCAAAATGTGTTCTGCAAATTCTGAATATAATATTAATAAAAAATTCAAATTCAAAAATAAATACATACATACTAACAATGCTATTTTATCATAAAATGCCATTTATGGCGTAATTATATAATATACCTAGTACCTACAAGAACATTAAATATTGATTATTTGTACACAACAAAAACAATTAAATGCTTAAAATATAAATAGACTAACAACTATTCAAAACAAAATAATCAAAAACATCACAGAAAACTTAGAAATTTATTTCCTTTTTAACACTACGTTATTTATTTATTTTTTAAATGTCTATCCTCGTGATGTGATTTCAAACTCGTGGCTAAAAGACTGGATTCATATCACGGAGCTGCGGAGGTTCCAACGCTATAATTCCGTACACATACCAGCATTACCCAAGTTTTTTCAATGAAACGATGACTTGTTGCATATAATATTATTTTGAAGGTTAATTAGTGTGCAACCTCCGTGAAAACTTTGCGTTTAATGTTTAACGTTTACTGGTACTGAAGCGTATGTCTGATCGTCTTACCTTCATGTAATCAAAATGATCAATATACACTGCGCTTGGTGTACCGATGCAGTGCCTTATGCACCATTGAGTGCGGATAAGGAAAAGTAGTATGAGTTTAATTAATCACGGATAACATAAATTATAGAAAAGGGTATTATTATAATCGACCGTAAAAAGAAATCGTAAAAAATATAAAATACTATACTTAAAAAAATTGCATCGTAACATTTCTTTTGATCGAATATTCATATTTTTATTAAATTTTTTATTTATTTTTAGTACATTGTTTTTGATGATACATTGCTATTTTTAATGCATTCCTCACTGGGGGAACGTAATTTTAGAAAGCTAGAGCCACAAACATGCAAAATGATGTCATGTTTGTACCGAATTACCTCCAACTTGCCTTCAACGTAGACTTTTTACGTCAATCAATTAAAAAAAATTCTTACAGCTTATTTGCATATTATCATTTTAAATAACGAGTGATAGAATTTTTACTTTTTTTTTTATCTAAAAAAATTATCGCGAAAGAACGATGGGATTTTCTCCAATACAAATCTATTATAGATACTTTCAAGTTCTTTAAAAAAATGTGTGTTATGTAAAATGTGTAAAACTTTCCAACGATTAATAATTATTCTAAAAGTTTTTTTAAGTACCTACCTACCAGGTTGTGTCGGTGGGTGGTGGTGATATTTTAAAATGTAAATATTACATAAAAAGTTGGAAATATTATTAGTATCTACAACCTACAGTAATTAAATAACATGCAACTAAAAATTTAAAATAAATAAATAATAATTTGTGATATGGATTAAAACATTATATTATACACTTTCCGCGTTGACTAACCGGTTATATGCACATTAAGATCATGTACATTACTATTTTCTAATAAACACAACAAACTAGGAATTAATTTTTTTTTTACTGAAAAGATCTATTGAATTGACCTCACGTAAAAGGGTGTACATGACTTTCCTGTTTTTAAGTAATTATAAACTTATTTTTTATCAATTTCCCATGAAAAGTATTTTTTCATTCCATAATGCAATAATATAATCATACTAAAATAACCACAGACAAAGATATAATTCTTGGTCTTAGAAAGCAACATTTAAATTGTAATATAAATATATTACAATATAATAAAATAATGAATCAACATATCAGTATTAGATTTTAGGTACCTAATCTATCATTTGTAAGCTTCGAAAGATTAGATAAAGTTGAAGAAAAGATCATTATTTTATTTGTTTACTCTAGGTATTAATTGGCACACGAAAATTTCTAATTTTGCCTTCAGATTGTTTAGGCGCAAATAATTTCCCTGGCGATAATGGAAATTAAAACTTGCATTTCAAAACATTGCTCATACTTTGTTATTTAATTAAATTATCTAATTAAAATTAAAATAATAACAGGTATTATAAAAAATACTACTTCTACTTTCCGTTATCCCCACCCAATGGGCACATAGGGCACTGCACTGGTTCACCAAATGCAAGAATTGCAGAATGCAAATGTGACATGAAGGCAAGATGATCAGTCTTACGCTTCAGCGCCAGTTCGAGGTATCACATGTTGAAAAACATATTATTTTAGCAATAGTACGATTTCACAAACATATAAATAATAGTCATTTAGCGTATTATGTGTATACATCACACCGTTTTTCAGTAAAATAGAAAAGTGTATGTACCTAGTATGTAGTTCTGAGAAAAAAATGACAAAACCACTATCTCGTTTGAAATATTTAAAAAAACATGCAGTTTGCGTCAAAGCTTCGGCACGTGGACCTAATTGAAAAATGCACGGCAGCTGGCGGCCGATCGCATGGTTTGGAGGCAGTTTGTGGAATCCATATGCTCCACTTATGGAGCTGATATGGAATGATGATGAAGTAAAAAAGTATGATTAGCTCGAGATGAATTGGAATTTAAAAAAACATACCTAGGATTCCTATGCACAAAATACCTGTTATCGAAGCCAGAACTGGTATGAAACAGAAAATGGTGACACTGATCTCTTGAATTTAAGCCCAATATTGCAACGAAACTGGGTTTTGTATTAACAAGGAGATTATAAACTCTCTGGCGATTATTTTTTGTGTTGTTTTTAAAATAAAGATATTAATATCTTATATAAATTATTTTCTAAAAATAGGTAGATAGTGTACATAATAATACAAGGTATAATAAAAACTGTCGGTCCCGGCCGACGGGTGACCATGACGCTACGTAGTTGGGAACAGGAAGGCTAGTTCAGTAGTCCGAAAATCGAGATTTGTATACCTACGTAGAAGAAAAAAAATTGAAAATTGACAGAATTTTTTTCAATTGTTAAAAAAACTTTAATTGGTAGCGAAAAATATGAAAAATTATTATAAATAGGTTTATCCGGAAAAATAAGTCATGAAATTTTTATAATTATTTGTTTAAAAGGAAAAATAATAATGTGTCTCGAATGGCTATGAAACTTACGGTAATACGACTGACTGAATGTACCTACATGTCCTACATCTCACAAAGATCAATCAAAAAGCATAATTATTCACGCAACGCACAATTAACATGGCATAATTTTAGTATTTTAAAAGTTACTTTCATACAAAAAAAAAACACCACGTCTAAAGCAAAAGGTTGATTACAAGATGTTTTAATTATCCTCAATTTATGAGTTTGTTTATTTTTTTATTTAATTCGATTCCTTATTATATTTTATAATAACCGTGTACAAGAAGTAGAAACAAAGAAAACTGGTTTGATCGCTTTCAAGAAATATTTACTAATGAAATATACAACACATAAAGGATATATCTCACTTTGAATTAATATTGTTTATAAACTTCTTGTTTTCATACTATCATAAGCTTTTGAATTAATAAATAAAAAATGTTATATCGATAATACCTACAAGAACATTGAATTAGTTTCGTATAGAAATTACAACTCACTTGAATTAAATGTGCTAAACATCGCAATGATTCTACAATAAAAGCAGATTCAAAATAAATCTCACTTCAAAAAAATGCGTATTAATCAATAAATTATAAATAACGCACTTGCTGCGGTTGACTATTGCAAAAAAGTTCAATCTTTTGTAACTTTATTCTGAAACCGGAGGGAGGTCTTGATGTTATCAATAAGTTGTTATCACTCAGCCTCCGTCGCTCCTTTCTTAAAAACACGTATGCACCTATTTGCTTACAAATGCTTATTTTCGGTTCATTGACATGTTTTTAAATAAGTGGATATTAATAAAAGAACAAGTTTCCGAAGTTCAACAACCGAAATATTTCCACAAATCTGAACAAAATTAGTAGGGACGGCAGCGGCACTCTTAGAATTTACTTATTTTATTTGAAACTGTCATATGGTTGGATTATTGGAAATAATAATTACTAGCGCTGCCAGTTGATAGTTTTGCTAGATTTTCTTCAGATCGATGCCGATGTGTTGTAGTTTCTGTCTGGGTACCTTCGTGGATGGGGTATTTTACAAGAAGTGAGTACTTATACAAATATTATCCACCATTTTGTGGTTTGTCATCTTCTTATCTAAAAATATTACAATATAAATATATATTTACAGTCAGTTTTTTCACAGCCATATCGGACTAATCAAAGCACTTCATTCTAAAAGGGAATGCCGTACTAGAATTGACGATGTTGTCTCAGATTTGTTCGAGGTCATCACTGCAATGCGACAGGGCTGCGTCTTAGCTCCATTTCTGTTTGTAATCCTTATGGATTTTATTCTAAGGATGTTGATTTCGCCAGATCGAGGAATATCCATATCCCACTCCCAAAAGCTCTGCGGCTTGGAGTACGCCGATGACGCCGTCCTTATTGTTTTCTCAGTTGGGGTCTTCAAGTCTTTGATGTTATTGGTTTGATTGGCATTCATTAATATCCATGGTTTTAAAAATCAACACAACGGGTCAAATCCACATCATGTATAATATCTCATGCCAAGATGGCCAAAATACCCTGGCTTTGTCAGGTCAAGTCATTTAAAGGATCGAGAGCTCCGAATACCTGGGAGTACCCAATAATAATATTATAATAAAAAGGTAGAACATTGTCAGTTCAGTCATTCACTGGCACTGAACTTCACTCTGCCACAAGAGGCCTTTAGCAATAATTTTTTATCGGCTTATAATCAGAAGACGATAGGTGCAAATATTTTTTTATATTAGTTAATAAATAAGCGAGATACACGAAGTTGATCATTGACATGTTTCATTCTGCTTGAAAAGGTTAAAAAAAGTTTGATCGTGTTTGACGTCACGCCGCGCCGTACGAAGAGAGAGAAAGCGCTTCACTTCGAGTCTGTCTGTCTTTTTCTTTATAGCTCAATGGAAATACGTGAACGCGTCATACTACTACCAACATCATGGAACGGCGTTTTTGGGAGAACGAGTTGTGTACCTTAATAAAAATTATGAAAGAAAATATTGAATTCAAGTGACGAAAATGATTTTTAAAATAACTTTAATATGTAGAATAGGTACCTATATCAAATCTCAAAATCCTTACTATTGATAACAGCCTATTATTAGCCAAGAAGCCAAGGCTTTGTTTGCAAATACAAATCACGAAAATATGTAGGAAGTACGAAGTAACCTAACCTAACCTAACCTAACCTAACCTGACCTAACCTAACAACCTAAGGAATGAGAATATTTGCTAACACAACGTCATCTTCCTAGTTTATAGCATTTAAAAGCAATTCTTCAAAACAATTGAAATATTTGCGTTTATATAACATGTCTCTGATTTACTCTGAGAAATGTGTAGGCGCGCATTGAATAATCGACCTCCTTCATCTCCTCGTAATCTAATCTAGAATTTACACGAAGGTGGGATAAAATTATTATCTACTACTACCAAAGTACCAAATGAGGTTAAAAATTAAAAAGCAAAAAAGGTTTTCGACCGCTAGCGACACCAAAGAAACGTCAAACGTCAGTGGCCGAAATAAATAAAAAAAATAACAAAACAGCTAAACAGCATAATAACCTTCAAATTCAAAACAAACTGTAACACATTTTAAAACTACGCAAATATACAATACCTTTCGATTCAATCCAATATCAGCAAAGAACGTTCAAGAGGTTGTTGATTGCATTAAATAATAATGTAAACTGTTGTTAAACCAATCATACTTCTTGCTTAGTTACCTGCGACCGGTAAATTGTAACACACGACTTTCACCTTTTTCACAAGTCTGCTTTGGATCTATTACTTCTTTTATGGCGGAAGTCATATTAAAATGCACAAACGTTCGTATTTAGCAAGACATAATTTTGACGGCACATTCTGCACTCTGTACTGTCCTTAGCTTGCTGTTCCGCGCTCCGCGCTTACCTATTCATAAATTCGCTTATCTCTAGGTTACCAATACTTAGTTTTTAGGTTTGCACAAAATAGAGAATAGCATAGTATGTTCTAGAAGTAGTTAAAGAAGTTATAAGACCGTCACATTTTTCCAAGTGCTGATAAAGAAATTTAATATCAATTTTTTTTTAAATACCTATGCAGTATGCTGAGTATGCACACATTTGTAATGCACATCAAAATTTCAAAATAGAGAATACCTACCTATGTATCACCTGAATAGTAAAGATTTAAAAAAAAAGTATTATTAGGTACCTATTATGTTAAAAAAAAACAATGCTATTTTATTTTTGTACTTACTTAAATAATCTTATTTGGAATAACAGATCAACAGGATACCTACTTACATTATAATGTTATTTCATTTTATAATATTGTCATTGCACTGGTAATTTCTGTTAGCAACATTTTATAAATTGTTCAGATAATTAAAACAGCGGGTTTTTTTAATGGTGTGCTTCAACATTTAACAGGTTTTGAATATCAGCTGCCTTTCAAAAAGTGTTGGTCATTATTAACAATAACAGGGAGGCCTGCCCCTAGATGACCTGCCATCTAATTATACTAACATGTATGTATGTAATACAGTACTAACTAACTAACCATCATGCCATTTCTCCGAAGGAGTAGGCAGAGAGGACAGAACGCTGCGCCATTCTGTTCGCGTATAATTCTTTTGCTTTCTCCACATTCATACATCTCATGCATGCACGCTGATTATTCTGACTTTTCACATGACCCCTTTCAAGCACTTGTTCATGATCATGCCATGTCTTTCTCGGCCTCGCCTGACTTCTACATCCAGGCACACTCGTATCGTAGATTCTTTTAGCCGCTCTCCCATCATTCATTTGCTTTGCATGACTGAACTATCGTATGAGACCTACCATAATTTTGTCGATAATGCTTCTCAGCCTTTATTAGGTATCTATTTTACAAGGCATCAGGCTCTCGGTGTCTTGCACGTCCACTGCTGACAATCCGTCAACAGTTTGCGCCAGAGCTGCGGGATGTGAACCTGACTTGTGAGAATGCACGGGAACTGGCGACTGATTGCTTGGCTTGGAGGCAGCTTGTGGAATCCATATGCTCCACATGGGAGCGGGTATGGAATGATGATGATGATGGTAATGATCATTATTGATATGCCAAACTCTGAGCCATCAACTACCTCTTTGATGTAAATATTATAATAGTGATGCATTCAGAACACTAATACCTAGAGAATGGACAACTGTTCCTGATGGTGTCTCTACTAACTCTGTTATTGCATGCACTTTGAAAAGGCTAACTAAAGCTATCTAAAACAGATAGCCCCCCGCAGCAAGGATCTTTTTCTTGCCTATACAGCTGAGGGGAAGGCATAGGAATATTTTCACAGTAGAAATTTTATCCTTCCGTTGGTTCTTTATAAAATAAGAAGTAAAAAAAAAGAAGTAAAAAATTGGGACGCTTACAAAATAAATGATTACTAACAAAAAATTTAATATATTATTCCAAAGCAACACTCAAGATGCAGAGAATTTTTGTTTAATAAGTGAGGATAAAAAATGGAATTATAGGTAACCTTTACATATTTAAATTCATGTTTAACTTTATTCGTCTAAATGGAGCAATGATTAAGAGTGCTGATCATTTTACGTTTTATTGTGCGGAATGAATGTGATTTATTTTTATATTTATTATGTATACCTAGCTCTAATAAATTCATACAATATAAAACATGAACTATATTGGATATTGGATCTTTACCTATACAAAACTTTCTTTTTGATATCTATCAGGCTCAGGCATAAATTGTTAGGTAAGTACCTATTCAAATTTATAACACATAATAAATAATATCTTTATTTTACAAAAATGAAAAAGAGCCTATAAGCACTAAGTAATTATGTTTTCAGAAAATACATCAATACCATCAATATGCATCAATACAAAATAAAACACCGGTAGTCGATATTCAATCGAAGAGAAGATATTAATTTTGGTCAGCACTATTCTTTTTCTATTTTGATCCCAATCGATAATCATTATTTAGCATTTCAGGCCAACACTAGTGACTAAAAGTGTTGCCCTTATTAAATTTAACGTTTTCCCGTAACGTGGGGAATTTAAAGTATAACACATAACAAAAAATAACGCCATTTTCGAAGGGGTAGGCAGAGAGGATATAACGCAACACCACTCTGTCCTGACCTTGGAATCACTATTATAATAGGTCCTGGCACACTTCCCTTGCTTCCTCAAATTCACAAATCTTCTCATGCACGCACGTCGATTATTCCGACTTTCCACATATTAAAAAAAAAAAAAAAAAAAACTCAAGCTTAAAAAATAAGCAGGACATAAAATCGTAGACGTGTGAAAAAATTATGCATACTAATGAATTATGGATAAAAGATTTAATTCAGAGTGCAACATTAAAGAAGTAAACTCATAGATAAATTCCCTAACCGAAATGCTTTGTGTTCATCAAAAACTATTGTTCACTGTGTTCCAAAATGAAAGTAGCACAATTAAAACTGACAATCATTTTAGTAAAATGGTCTTGTAACTGACAATTTGATCCAGAAAGTAGAAAACTAAATACAATAGAATTACACAAGCCCTATACCTAAAATACGAAACGTCAAAATCGCGAAAACGAAATGTCAAAGTCAAAACAAACTGAAGTCTGATAACAGAATTAAATAATTGTGTTTTATTTTCTGTCTACGCTTCAATCCAATACTCAATTTAAGGTGGTCGTTGGGTGTTCCGTTGGTTCATTAAAGTCTGATAAGTAAAATATAATTGGTCCCTGAATTAACACTGGTTTGTTAGATCTATTGGTAAACATTTGTTCCAAGTAAAAAGAAACTCATTTCATAATGGATCCAGCACTTCTTCGAGAGCGCGAAGCATTTAAGAAAAAAGCGTTAACTACACCGACGTAAGTATAAAACTTTAATCTATTATGTGAGCCTCCAATTAAAACACATTACAAATAAATGTCATCTTTTGCCCACGCTTATGATTGATTATATTTCTTGCAGAGTTGAAAAGAAAAAAAGAAAAGAGGAAGATTCTTCATCTTCGAAAGATGATTCAAAGAAAAAAGCCAGGCCACCTCCTTCGGGGAGTTCGGCACCTAAGCTCGATGCTTCAAAGTTTGTATTATCATTATTATGTTGTACAGTTTTTCTAAACTTTACTTTTTCATAGCGTTAAATGATGTAAAATTGTTTTTTCTGTATGCTTAAATTTGCCATCTTTTGTGTTTGTATTTATAGTTACAAGACTATGTCAGGCAGTTCTGCATATAGATTTGGAATACTCGCTAGAATAGTTCGACATATGAAGGCACGTCACCAACAAGGAGATGATCACCCGCTAACTTTAGATGAAGTTCTCGATGAAACCAATCAACTAGATGTCGGTACTAAAGTGAAACAGGTAAGAAACATCTCAATTATTTACTTTTAACCCTGCAGTAGTTGACATATTTAGGTCACCCGCTACTACAAGCAGGTTGTAGTTATTAAAATTTAAAGAACTATTGAGGACGCCTGAAAACATTGGCAGAGTGAGGGGGCACTTATTCGGAGCCCCACTCGATCCATTGTACAGATAAATAAAATTATTTTGTTTATTGACAAAATTAATATGAACTTTACCTATTTTTAGTGGTTGCAGACTGAGGCACTTTTAAATAACCCCAAAATTGAAGTGAGTCCAGACAGTAAATTTTCTTTCAAGGCTGTGTATAAAATTAAGGATAAAAAAGCACTTTTACGGTAAATATTTCCAACCATATTGTATTTTATTACAAATTCCATGTCAAGATAATGTGCGTTTGCCTTGGATATCTAGGACTAGCCTCATACGACTTTGTTCACGGTTTTGCGAGATAAGTCTTACCGAATAAGCAGTGGTGCATACATTGAGTAACCACTAGATTAGCCATGTTCCACCAGAGCCATAGCACTAACAATGTTCACCATTCTCCCTTGACCTGCATGCACCAGACAGCTAACGATAATGCAGAAGTGTTGGATTAGCTCCACTCCACTCTCGCTGCAATCAAAACAACCGTGTTATCCGTCAGTGTGTAGCTACAATTTATCCCTCACCCACAGATCTTTCCTATTTCTGCTCATCCTACGAATCCATTTTTTGTTCTTGTTTAGTGTCTAAATTATATATTATTATGTTACTTGTATTTGTCAATGTACAGCCTTCTGGGCATATTTATATGAAAATAATAAAATGAAACAAAAAATGATTGTTTTTTTTTTAAGCTTACTGAAACAACACGATCTCAAGGGACTGGGAGGAGTATTGTTAGAAGACGTTCAGGAATCACTGCCACACTGCGAAAAAGCATTAAAACAAATAGCTGCCGAAGTCCTTTACATAGTTAGGTCAACTGACAAAAGGAAAATATTGTTTTATAATGATAAAACAGCAAATCTTCCCGGTATGTTCTATTTTAAATTGAGATTTTAAAAAAAATATGCATATTAGTAAAATAAAATATTTAGTCACATTATAAAGATACTTATATAGAGGAGATATACACCGTTTCCCACGATGAGACCGCGAAACTCCAGAGGGTGATTATTCATGATATTCTGAGAAAAAAATCTTAATAAAGTTTTTCAAAAAACTCAATTCTAATTTCTTAAAAAAATTATTAAAATATGAATAAAAATTCACGCGTGTAATACCGTCCATTTTTGAACTGGCTAACACCACGTGACCTGCACCAATTTCAGATATGAAATTCGAATTTTGAATGTTCGCACAAGGCAAGGCGTTCGGTGACCAGAGTGGACCCCCACTCCTCCCCCCCCCCAACGCCACCCCGCCACCGCTAGCATTTCAAACAGAAGCCAGTATTACATAGTCGCTTTTTATTAATACTTTTTTTTAATTAATTATTAAAAATGCCCGGATCAAAAAACTTTATAAGGATTTTTTTCTCAGAATACCATGAACAATCACCCTCCGGAGTTTCGCGGTCTCATCGTGGGACACGGTGTATTTACTATGAAACACAATTTACTTACAGTAGTACCTACTGATGTAAAAATAATCACGAGACATTTGGGCAAAGAGTTTTAAAAAATTACCTATTTAAAAAAATTCTAGAGCAAATTAATTTTACTTGTATGCAAATTCTATGCCCAGGAAGTATTGAATTAATCGTTTCTTGAATTTTAAAAATTAGATTTTTATTTTCTTTAACAAAACACTTCGTCCAAAAATTATGCCAATACGCTTACATCGGTACTAACTTTTTAAAAAAGGCCAAAAGTTTCCCATCAAAGTTTATCAGCAAATATTCTGTCAAGTTTGTAGACTTAAAATGCATGATTTAATTTTTTCGCTTCATTCCCAATCTGTATATTTCTAGGTGGATGAGGAATTCCAAAAGTTGTGGAGAGCTACCGCAGTGGATGCTATGGATGATGCTAAAATTGAAGAATATTTAGAGAAACAAGGCATTAAATCCATGCAGGATCATGGCCCCAAAAAACCATTAGCTCCTAAAAGAAAGAAAACATCACAAAAAAAGAGACAGTTCAAAAAGCCCAGAGACAACGAGCATCTGGCCGATGTTTTGGAAACTTATGAAGATAATTCACTCACACAGAAGCAACCAGTTGCATCAGCTAAATAAATGTTTGCTGTTTATGGATTACACAATATTTATAGATTAAAATGTTACTCTACTGTAAATGCATTTATATTATATTTATACTAACTGGACCTGGCCACGCTTCGCTGTGGCTGATATTAACTAAAGGGGAGTAAATAAAAATAGTCTATCATCTACTCTATGCAGTTTAGTGAGGGGGGAGGAGGATATATTTGCATATCCCCCCCACCCCTCTAAAAGTCACCCCTTTCAGTATCTCCGTTTAATTTATTCACAAAAATAGTAATTACAAATACATACATATAAAACAAAACAAAAAAAAATTAACCAAATAATTACAGGTAAAATAATAAGTAATATACACGTATATACAAAAGAAATAATAACAGACTAGCCCTCACCCCTAACCCTATAGTAAAAACGCATTCGATCAACACAACGCCCCCTCTACATAAGGCCATGGCACTCTCACAGATAATGATGGCCGCCAATGTTGGCCAAATTTTTTGACGTTTATAGAAATATAAAAAAAAAATTGGTTATGAATAATTATTTATTGAGATGACTAGTACCTACTTTAAAAAATAAAATTCGATTTAGTTTTAATTATGATACATAATCAAATCTACTGTACAATTACTTATTTTTTCTTCTTTTATACGAAAAATAATATAAATTTATCATCACAAAAACTTCAGGAAAATTTACAATAATGACTAGGTAACTAAATGTGTAATTTTCAATCGGTTGTGCTGCATTTACAAATCTGACACTGTCTTTTAGTAATTGAAGGATGTAATTTATTACAAACAAACCTTCCATCTTTCTTTCATCCACTATGAACAGGCGATGCTTAACCCTAGACACCTAACGTTCGTAGATACCCTATTAAACCTAACCATTCGTCGATTCGACGAACAGGTTTTCGAGGATATTTTTAACTAAACACATGTTTTTGTTATATTTATTAGACACATATACTAGGCAAAGGTTATATTGATGAATGAAACAATTTGATGAAATTTTATTAAAAATATTTATTATTTTAAACAATTTTTAGTGGGGCACTAGTTTTGGAAACTCAAAAATGACAGGTTTATTTGTACCAAACCATTAGTCAAAACGAGTAATATTATGTCGGCAATTTATGTCAAAACTACGAGATGTGAACCTGACTCGGGAAGATGCACAGGAAATGGCGGATGAGCACATATCTTGGAGGCAGTTTGTGGAATCCATATTCTACATAATATGTAGTATAAAGAACGATGATGATTATATGAAAATAATAATTATTGTGATAGGCGGATATTTGTATTAGTAGGTACACTTAACAATGGCGCTATTTATAAGAAAAGTCTTAATAAAAAATGAAAACAATTAAGTAAATTATTAATTAACAAAAACAATTTCTTACATATAAGATCTAACACACACTACTGCGATTAGATCGTAACTGGTCGGCAAATATTATAGACTTGTACTTTGCCACAAGACACAATGTGTGTATTGAAAATAATCTACACAAAGTCTATATAAAATCATTTGCATGCAAGTTGCCTTAGTTTATTTTATTTACACCACGTCGACAGGCCGGAGGCCCAATAACAGAGGCCAACAATAACACATTTACTCAGGCTCAGGAGAAAAATCACTTTTGTCAAAGTTAACATTTTTGCTATCACAGTGCAATTGTTGGCTGGCGTCATAAATACTGCAGTATTCAAAGTAATATAAAACTGCAGAATTTGAATCCTGACAAAGAAATTTTATACAAGTGAGAGCTATGATGTCAACAGAAGTGTTTTATAATCTGAATCCTTTTCAATTTTTAAATATTTTTTTGAAAACTTATTTTCCAAAAATTCTTTGATGTCCTTTTCACCTGCAAAACAACAATAAGACATTTTTAATTTTCAACAAAAGCATAATGATAAAAAAATAAATATGTTATTTTGTAGCTGAGGTTCAATACACGTTTTTTTATTATTTTAGGAAAAGCTTTTGAAAATGCCAAAAGATCATGTAATACATACTTGTTTTTTTAGAAGCAATTAAATGATGCACTATATGTCTAGCAGTTGCTTTGAACAGGTCCTTTGAACTTATCATTCCCTTTTTGTTAATAAGGTGTCAATTGCTTAACAACGTAAACAGCAATATCCTCTTTGATTTTATTCTTATTTTTATCTGTTGGAAGTTTTTTGCCTTTTTTTATATAAGTAGTAAATTACTAGTAGTACTATTATCATTGATCGCAACATCAGGTTTCTTTTCTGATTTTTCGATATCCAAATTTTGGCTTATTTTAATATTGTCAGCCAATTTTTCATTGTCCTTTGAAGAATTGGGTGGCAGAAAAAATTACCTTCGGGATAGTAGGATCGTCTTCTGGGAGAATATTTTTTTCAGTTTCAGTTTTAGCGAGAG
Organism: Micrasema minimum; assembly: GCA_022494985.1. Classification (NCBI taxonomy): domain Eukaryota; kingdom Metazoa; phylum Arthropoda; class Insecta; order Trichoptera; family Brachycentridae; genus Micrasema; species Micrasema minimum. The sequence continues at coordinate 17,518 of JAGVSP010000812.1, forward strand.
TTTATTTTTTTTACATCAAAGTCATCATCAGAAAGAGTCACCAAAGAGATCTTGAACTTTTTTGCGTTTTTTTTGTGTCACTTATCTGGATAGGTTTCTGATAATGAATTTTTATATGTTTCGAATCTAAAATAACCATAGTTGAATCAACTATATATGTAGGTTTACTTTTGTCAGGACTAGATTCGTCGATTACTAATTTTTGCTCCATGTCTGAATCACTGTCTTCTGTATTTCCATCAGTGGGTGGTTGTATCAAGTCTGGCTTCGGTTTGTTCTCTTTTACGCAAAATCCATCCAATAACGACTGTGTTAACGGTTTTTTTTTCATGCTAAATGGCTTTCTTTTGTGAGCCTTGTCACTTTTTGATAAATTTGGCACATTATTTGATTGATTTTGCATTTCTAAAATAAAATGCAAGATTTAAAAATAAATATTTTAATATAGGAGAGTGACTTGTTAATGAATGTGGAAAAGTCGAATGTGCTAGTTTTTGAAAGAAAAGTGAAAAGTCTAAGATTTTAGTAAATGGAGATAGCTTGAAACAGGTGGAAGTATTTGTATATCTGGGAAGCATGTTCACTAGGGATGGAATTTGGACATAAAAGGAAATTGAAAGGAGGGTTAGTACCGGTAACAGAGTTAATCTAAATCTTTTGATTATTTATTTATTTACGGCACATGCCTTTTACAAAAAAAAACACTTTAAAACAGCGATACATAAATTAAATATAAATAAAGAATAAAGAGTCTTGTGCTAAATTGTAACAATTTTTTTTTTTTACATTGGTATAAATAATATATCGAAGTATTAATGTTGATAATTGTATTTTCTGCTCAGAAATTGAGTTTTCATTCACTTAAGATTTCCCGAGCCGTTAAATTCAACATTTAAAGCACCCTTGAGGTATATTTATACGAAAACGGCGCTATATAAATTATCCATAATAATAATAATAGTAGCTCATCAAAAGATGCTAAACTGGCAGCTCATAATGGATTTCTGGTACCAACTCTTATGTATGGAAGCCAAGTATGGAGTTGAAAAAGAAGGACGAAAGTAGATTTAATGCTGTTGAAATGTGATCTCTCAGGCAAATGTGTGGTAAAACTGTGGTGCACTAATGTCGAAATAAGAGCAGAATGGGGCAAAATTAAGAAAGGCCTCTCCTGATGGTTTGGTCATGTAGAGCGAATGAATGATGAAAGAACGGCTATAAAAATCTACAATGCAAGTGTGCCGGGATGTAAAAGTCGAGGAAGGCCGAGAAAGACAAGGCATAATGAAGTACTTCGGGGAAATGGTGTGATGGTTAGTAAGTTAATTATTTTCATTTAAAAAATACTATCCAATGTATTAAAAATACCTGAATATTGTGATGCGGTCATAAATCCATATGAATGTTTTTTATCTGTCATTTCAGCATTTGCTTCTTTAATCAACTCTGAAAAAGTCCCCTTCTTTTTGGGTTGAAAGTTCTTCAATGCAGGGTGAAGATTTTGTGTATCAGACTTTACCAATTGCATCTGAGTAAATATTATATCAGTTTATTTCATGTGCATAAAATAAAGTATGTTCTGATTCTAGTAGGCAATTGTACATACTGAATTAATTTGATGAATTATGATCTACTTACTAATTTGACCATTCCACGCCTATACAAACTGACCACCTTGTTAGTAGTAAATATTTCGTATTCCATATCGGCTGCACACTCTTCATAATCGCTAGATGTCAGTTTGTTTATCGGACTGTCGGTCTCAGCGCATAAGAAGACACTTCTAGATAAAGCTTCACATAATAGAGATTGGTAGTTTTCTCTGATAGTGACTGACAACCCAGTAACTTTAATTTCGGTACTCTCTGCAGCTCGAACTTTAGAAGACTTAGCTATTTCTTTTACTTTGATTTTACTTTTATCCGAGTTACTTCTTCTATTAGCCAATTCCTTAAGAATTAGTGATGTGGTTTCTCTTTTCACAGCAAGAATGTTTTCTTCCCCTTCATCTCCACTATCTGCATTGCCATTATCATATTCCCTAGAATTACACATCTTATTCAAACAATAACAATATTATGTTCTAATCGATTTTATCGATCCATCGATCTAATCGATCACAACCTAAATATTTTTGTTGAAAATTAAAAATACTGTGGAGAGATAACTTCATCAGTTTTTAAAAGAATGTGTATCATTTTAGCATATTATAATATTCCAAATTAAACGAGTGCTTTGAAAAGAGTGATTTGAGGTGCCTTGTTAAAATAATAAATTAAAAATATTCTTGGTAAGAATTATATATAAAAATGTGATTTTTTATTGGGCCTTTTCACTATTTAGGTGCGATATACACCGTGTCCCACAATGAGACCGCGAAACTCCGGAGGGTGATTGTTCATGGTATTCTGAGAAAAAAATCCTTATAAAGTTTTTTGATCCGGGCATTTTTAATAATTAATTAAAAAAAAGTATTAATAAAAAGCGACTATGTAATACTGGCTTCTGTTTGAAATGCTAGCGGTGGCGGGGTGGCGGTGGGCGGGGAGGAGTGGGGGTCCACTCTGGTCACCAAACGCCTTGCCTTGTGCGAACATTCAAAATTCGAATTTCATATCTGAAATTGGTGCAGGTCACGTGGTGTTAGCCAGTTCAAAAATGGACGGTATTACACGCGTGAATTTTTATTCATATTTTTAATAATTTTTTTAAGAAATTAGAATTTGAGTTTTTTGAAAAACTTTATTAAGATTTTTTTCTCAGAATATCATGAATAATCACCCTCTGGAGTTTCGCGGTCTCATCGTGGGAAACGGTGTATATATTTTTCTTTCAACCTCAAAGCATCAACTTTTTTAAATTCAACTAATAATTACAAATTCGGTTTTACATCTTTTTTAAAATAGGGGTGAAATTTATCCATGGATTTTTTATTACAAATCAAATTACCGGCTTATTCCATTTCTTCCTCCGCCGTATAGATCATCATCCACTAATCCCGTAGAAATAAAATTCCCCCTTTGAAATTGGGCATTCATGGAGAGCTTGAAATACATTTCCACATTTTTCTCCACCATCTTTAAATTTGTACAAACATCACATTGTGTTTTACAAGGAACTGATTCGTCTCCAAAGAAATCAGAGAATGTGGTATGACGGCACCTAAAATAAACATGATTTAAAAAATTATGTTAGTTGTTTACCAGCGTCTGACTTTTTGGTGACCAAGTAAAGGCGATTCAGCTGGCTGGGCCATATATACTACAAAGGCCTCTTGAAAGCATATATAATTTAACAATTTTGTCTATTTCACATGGCACCAGTTTTTTATAGAGTTCTGGACAACCACACTGCCAAAAATTCGTCTGTAATTTACATAAAAATTATAGGATGCAGGTTGGATTTGAGAAGACCAACACAAACTAGTAGCTTAGAAATAGTTTGTGAACTTATGGGGAGTAGAGATTTATGGACAAAAAAGAGAAAAACTATCAGTTACACACATTAATTAGTACTTTGTTACGTACAAATTTATTTTTAAAAAATATGTGTAACTTACTTGACACCTTCGGAATAGTTAACCATTTTTTCGAAACTTTTGTAAGCGTTTTTCGCTCTAGCAATATGGGGTGGTGAGGTAGCTTTTCCAATGTCATTTTTCAGTAAAAAGTCAACGGCATTTCTTTCAGATTTACAATAGTATATGCGGCAATATGACTGTTTTCCATCCCTTCCTGCTCTACCAGATTCCTAACACCAAGAAAATTATTAATGATGGGATAACCACATACCCCCCCCACACGGCCACTCACCCTCACACACACACCCACACATCCCTACACTTACAAAAGGCACTTAATTGGTTTATTATTGCTATTTGTTTATTATGTCATATTGTAACTGTATGTGTCCAAAACCAAAATAAAATAATTCAAGTTTGTTAAGCCCAAACTAAACATAAAAAAATCTATAAAATATTATAATATTCAAATATTGAAAATATTGCAAATTACAATCAAGAAATATGATTTCAAAGAAGCATTGAAATACTAGTAAAACTTTATAAAAATGAACGGATGACTTGGCAAGGGCTATGCTCAGAAAGCACACTTTATACTGGACCGAAAACTGCACCATTTCTTGTACAATTTCTTGTTCAGAAAACTGTAGTCTGTTAGTTATTATAGTATGTTTGCACACAGGAAATTGCTAATATAGCATATTTGTTTTTAATATTTTTAAAAGCATTCAATATAATAACAATATCTACTTAAACGTTAAAATAAAAAACATTAATCAGGTCAGCCTAACGTCGCACCGACAGTTCAATATTCCATCCATTTCGCTTTATACGGGACAGTTTGCGAACTGCACAAGAAACTACAGTTTTCTGTCTCGTATAAAGTGCAAGACATTTTAAAAAACCCAAAAAAAAAAAATTGAAGAGTAGAAGAAAAAAATAAAGGAGTCGAAATATAAAGACTTTTCACTTGCCTGATAATAAGCGGCGACATTTTGTGGCGCTCCCCAATGGACAACAGTTCTTACTGTAGCCTTATCAACTCCCATACCAAAACTTACAGTAGCACTGATACAAGGACAGATCCCTCTCATCCACTCATCCTGAACAGACATTCTATCAGCAGCTTTAAGTCCTATAAATAACAATTATATATTCATTTCACTTCAATTATCGGTGTATTGAAAAAATGGCAATAAACTTGAGCAAACAATACCAGCGTGATAAGCAACTGTATGTAATCCTTTTCTGGTCAGTACGTTGGCTATTTCTTCAGTCGCCTCTCTTGTGCGACAATATATGATTGCACAACCTTTGTCTTTCTACAAAAAAAAATAAAATAAACAATGAAATACTTCCTATTCAGTTCCACTAAAAATGGAAGATAAGGAATGAGGAAAAGAACGAAGATATGTCATTTCAAAACATGTGCTTTGAGGTCCTGAAAGACCCATTTTGAGAACATACTTGCAGATGTAAGTGCAATAGTGTTCACTGATAAAAAAAATTCTGTCATATATGATGAAAAAAATTGCTAAGTCAAGCTAAGATAGGTATGGTAAGTTTACGGAATTATAAATAAAATAGAGTAGTAAAGGTTTCTTACTCTTACTGAAAGCAGTTTTTATCTAATATTGTATAAATATTACAATGACACAAAATACTTACAGGTTTTGTATTTGCATCTTTTTTACCTAAGCTTTTGCAAATAAAATCTTTTAAATGATCATATTCATTCATTATTGAATTCTGAAAAATCACATCATAATACAAATTGCTTCTGAAACATGGGGTTTTAAATTGAAGATATGATTTCGATAACTTTAAATTTGAGACTATATCTTGAACAACTTCCTTGCTGGCTGTGGCAGTTAAAGCTATCCACGGAACAGACATGTGCTGGCTTCTCAGTGAACCCAATTTTAAATAATCTGGTCTAAAGTCGTGGCCCCATTGGCTGACGCAGTGTGCTTCGTCCACAACTATGTATGAAAGCTTCTTATACTTAACAAGATGTTCCAAAATGCTTTTAAATGTATTAGTAGCTGCTTGTTCTGGAGTTATATATAAAAAATTTAACAGTAGGTTTCAAGCTTTTCAAATCATTTATTACTCTCTCTTTTTCTTTTACTCCCATCTTTGAATTAATAGATTCGGCATTTATTTTAAGGTGGGTTAAGTGATCAAGCTGATCCTTTATCAAGGCCAATAGAGGTGAAAACACTATTGCTAACTTATTATCGTGTAACATTGCCGGAAGTTGAAAACAAAGTGATTTTCCTGATCCCGTTGGCATTGAAACATAGACATCTTTATTCCCTGTAAAAGAGCGAAATAAAATAATTTCAGTCAGGAAGCAAGTAGGTACATTCAAATACTTTAAAATTTAATTTTTAAGTGATATTTGTAATTATTATTTTTAAAACGCAAAAAGGGAAACCTTTTGCAATTGCTCTGACAGCTTTTTCTTGAAGTTCACTTTTAAATTTTTCATGTCCAAAATGTTTCTTAAGTTTTTTAGTTATGACATCTAAAAAATTTTTGTTGTCGGACATTTTTAAAATCTTATATTATTTGTTTGGGAAAATCATAATATCTATTATATTGGGAACCAAAATGACCAAAGTGAAACAAGAAATAATAACACCCAAGACACCAAACACGACATAAGATCACATATATTACAAATTTTTATAAAATACTAGCAATAAATACATAAGATATAAAAGTAACTAAAAAACAACCACGAAAACAACTGTCAAATGTCAAATTCAACCACAGATTATTACTAGTAAAGAAGTAAATAAAGTCAACTGGTGGCAACACTGGCCATAGGAATTGTTCATTAATCCGCGGTGTATTGTGTATTCTTTGGATCTATGTTTTAGGTTATGTTATATGTTTTGTAATGTCAAAATGTCAAAAACATTGATTACATTTTGTAAATTTTTCGCGTAGTTCAGTGAAATTTTATTGAGGATAATGAGCAAGCGGAAAGGACCAACTGAAGATAATCTAAATCATGACTTTTGTGATTTCCTCAATGAGCTGGCTGATTATGAAAAGAATGTCAACAGAAATGTTCACAAATATAATGCTTATAGAAAGGCTGCTGGAGTTCTCGCTGCGTATCCAACTCGTATAAATTCAGGAGATGAAGCGAAAAAGCTCAACGGTATCGGCGATAAAATTTCTAAGAAAATTGACGAGTTTCTATCTACTGGTAAACTAAAAAAACTTGAAAATATCCATAATGATGAGAGCAGTATTGCTATTTCTCTTTTAACACGAGTGAGTGGTATCGGTCCTGCAAAAGCGCGAGAGTTAGTGGACCGAGGCATCAAGAATTTACAGGATTTGGAGAATAACAAGGATAAGTTAACACACCATCAAAAAATTGGTTTAAAGTAAGCTCATTTAAATATCCATAAGCATTTATGATAACTACACTATTCTCTTATTTCTTCATACTCGAATTAATTTTACCAAAACAATAATAATACAAGATAATGAAATAAAAATGCACCCGTAAACCAACTACTTTTCTAATTTTTTATAGATACTTTGAAGAGTTTGAGAAAAAAATTCCAAGAGCTGAAATTGAAGAAATTGAATCTAAATTAAATGCTATCATCAATGATCTAGATCCCGATTATAAAGTGACTATCTGTGGGAGCTACAGGTATAAATAACAATAATTATTTGTGTTTCGTAAAAAAATATGAAATTAACACTGACATAAGTTTTTGTAATAATTTTAGAAGAGGCAAGGCGAGTAGTGGGGATATTGATGCCCTGATTACTCATCCATCCTACGAGAGCACGACAAAGATCCCAAAGTCAGAGAAAGGCAACCGATTGAAAAGTGTGATTCACGCCTTGGAAAGTTCAGGTCTTGTCACAGATATTCTGTCTCTAGGAGATACTAAATTTATGGTATGTTTATAAGAAACATTTTGTTTTTCTGGGCCGTGATTTTCTCAATTTGTGATTGAAATATTAATTTGATGACAATAATTATTGTTAATACAATACCTTGATCTATGTTTAACTTTTTGGTTTTAAATTTAAATCGACAGTCCCCAAGCATACTGTCGAATCTGAAAAAAGGCAATTTTTGTTTTATATTGTTTTAAACTGTCCAATTTACATAAATATTCTCAGGTGGTCAATTTTTTTTTTTATTATATTCAATTTAAAAAACCGCAAATTTAGGAGAATTTTTTTTTTTTTTTACCACCTGAAGCATTATGTAAATTGGACAGCTTAAAACAATATAACGAAAATCGCCTTTTTTCAGATTCAACAGTATTTGAGGGACCGTCAAAATATTTGTGTATCCATCCAAATATTCCAGTGAATAATTATTGTACCCAAAAACTGCTCTATAAAAATTTTACAGATTATTACTGTAAGTACTAGATTAATTTATTTTATTAATTTTGAAATGCTTCATACTCATCAGACAATCAGGTTTTGGACGGAGAAATCCTAGTCCCTTTTCTCATTCCTTATCGCCCATTTTGTATAGAATTCGAAAACTATGTAAAAGAAAATCTTTTCAGCCCTGAACAAAACAGAGGATAAGAATCAAATATAGAAATTAGGATTTCACCTACCAAACTTTTGTTTTACAATCTGTTTTCAGTTTTATGCGTCATTAATTAACGAAATTACTGAAAATATTGTTTAATTTTAAGGGTGTTTGCAAACTAGAAAATTCCATTGCAAGAAGATTGGATGTGCGGCTCACACCATGTGATCAGTACGCCTGCTCAACTTTATATTTTTACTGGAAGTGATGTGTTTAATAAAGCAATGAGGGCTCATGCTTTGGAAAAGGGTTTTACATTGAATGAGTACTGTTTGAGACCTATGGGAAGTACAGGTACAGTATATCGCAATAATGAGATATAAAAAGGGTATTAAGATGACAATATAAAAGTCACAATTTAACTTCATCAGCATTTTGTATTGAAATTTAAAGAATTAGAAAACAGAGTGTGTCCAAATAAAGACAAAAGCTGGATTTCATTGGTACACCAAGTGCAGTGCGTCTCGATAATTTGTTACATGAAGGTAAGATGATCAGTGTTACGCTTCAGTACCAGTCCAAGGTATCACACATACATATTATTAACTCATAGTATTTTGATAACGCCTAGATTAATAATTTTATAGATGAAAAGTTACTTCCCTGTGCACCTTTGAGTAAAACAAGGGTCACTATTGCATATGAAAAAAATAATTTAAATTGACTTATTTCGAAATGAGAAATTTTGAGATGTCACTTTGATTGTGCATGGGCAATATATGGGGTACCAAGCACAAATTATTTTTCTTAAAATGTCTCAAAACTCACTTTATTATTAATATTTTTCTAAATGTTGATATTATGTAGATAAATTTCTTCAGTTTCTCCGATGCAGTGCCCTATGCACCATTTGGTGTGGATAAGGGAAAGTAGTACTAGTAGTATTTCATATTTTTTTAATAGACAGTGCAACTGTTAGATGGCAGAAACCTATTTCTGATACTATTTATAAAAACAATCATGAATCCCAGCCAAGTTGTTTTTATCCTTCGTAAAGGTTCTGTAAAGATTTCCTAGTGACGTTTACATTATTCTTCCCTTTTCTAAAGGTGTTGCCGGTGAAGCTGTGGAAATTACTTTGGAGAGAGATGTATTTGACTACATTGACTACCCATACAAAAGCCCAGAAGAAAGGAACATGTAATGCACAATATATAATGTGACAGTATAAGATTGTGAGGTTACTAATCAATCCAAATACACAGTACCTTTGTATTATACAAGACTGATTTTTTTAAAGTACCTCTTGAAGTTATTCATTGAATTACACATTAGACTAGAAGTACCTAAACATAGAAATAAAAAATCCATGGTGTTTTATTGCTTGATTGGGTTATATTTACAGAAATATTGTATTGTTATTTATTTTTTAAATGATGAAATATTTTAGATCAAAAAAATTGTACATAATATACCAAATATTTTGTTGTTTTTATATATTTCTTCCGGCATTGTGGCATAATGTAACATACATCCTATCACCGAAGGCCGTTAACAGCAGTGTTGGTATTTCCGTAATACCAGCCCTGCAGTTAAGGGTCTTTTAGTGATAGGACGTACAAAACAAACGCCAAAATGCTTCTTATTGGAAGATTTTCTGTTTTAACATTTCCTGTAGATTTGTTTACAGTATAATTGATTTTTTTATGAGTGTGTTATTAATACAGTAAATAAAAAAGTTTTTTCCAAAAATTGACACATGTAAGATTGATAATTATTTTATAGATTTTTGGACCCTATAAATACGGTATCTTTTGAGTTTAGGTGAAAGTCGTAATGTATCCCTTGACATTCCTTTCAATGGCATTTAAAAAAATGTTATCTATATTTATGAAAACTTTCAACTTACTACATTTTTCTTTGGTGTGTTGGAATGTTTTGTTTTTTTACAAAAAGATTTATTTTGTTTAAACAGTTTAGTAGAAGACTCGAGCACTGCAAGGGCCATATAAAATAAAATATAATGAAGGGTTAGGGTTATGCTTTCGTAGCCTTAAAGTATACAAAAAATCACTAACACATTTAATAAATCAATTTCATCATATTTTATTAATTTCAACATTTTCTCTATTAAGATGCACCTACATGTTACAACATAGTATAATAACTTTCTTAAAAACGAATTGGAAGCAAATACGTATAACCTTACATTTTTGCAATAAAAAATTTATCAACTGTGAATTAATTACATTTTTTTCATATTATTGTTTTACATAACATAAATGAAGAATGTAATATAATTTCCCGCTGAAATAATAACTAATTTCAAGGTGTTGCATAAAATAGTTAAAAAATATGATCATAAACACACAATGAATTTCTTCCAAGAGACATATTACAGTGTGTTTAGAATAAACAAACTTCGAGATCGAATTCATCACTTTGTATGGAAAATCTTTACCCTTAGCATACGGTGATTTCTTTGCTTCACAGTCTTATCCATACAATGAATTCGATATTAAAATTTGTTTATGCTAAGCACCCAGGTTTCTAGCATCCTGGATGTCCAGTGTTGACAATTCGTTGGCAATTAATGTCAACACTGTGGGAGGTGGACCTCACATGGGAACACATAGAAACTGGCGGCTTTAGCTTGGAGGCAGTTTGTGGAACCATATGTCCTATTGTCCTAAGTAAGAAGCGGATATGGAGTAATGATAATGATGATTTTTAATACAACAGAGATCTTTGTAGGATATGAGCTTACAGACGGTGATTTAAATTAAGGATTGAATATTACTTTTCATTTCATCTTCAGTCATAAATGAAAATATTTTTATCGATTCCTCAAAACTAAAATATTGTGTTAAATAAACATGGAGTATCAAAACTTGTAGTACAACCTGAAAACTGGTGAATCTACATCATATTTGGGGTCGAATGTGTAACGTGACTTTTTAATCTGAGCTTGAAAAAAAAAAAAAAAATTTGAAAAGTCAAAGTAAAATAAAATCTACAAAATTGACTCGAAATATGATGTAGATTCACTGGATTCCCGCTTGTATATCGAGTTTTGTTACACCATGTATATTACACGCACACAAACTCTCTAACTAAAGTAAACATAATGTAAAACTTAATCTCTTCTAAATGTTAAAATCACTGAAATTGACTGTTACTTGTCAAAAAGAAATACAAGCCTATTTAAATACCTAAAATAATTATAAATAAAATCAGTCATAACATTTTTATCGGTTAATCAATTAAATATTCACTAACAAACTAATTACATTTTCTTTATCCATCTAGACATTTTTAACTAATTATAATAATATGTACTGAACAAAATAAAATAGTGTAATGATTAAATAAATATTTTTAATCAATGCTCACCCTTTAGTTTGGAATGTAAATAATTAGTTTTTTTAATCATTGAATAATATCAGGTGTTTAATATTCTTTTTAAAACTATCAAACAATTTTGATGACACATGCTTAGATAATAATGCATTTATTTTTAAATTAAACAAAAAAATATTGCAATATAAATAAATAATTAATCATCAACTAGTTCCTGATTTATCAAACGGTAAAAGTGGGAGTTAGGATTTCGTCTCAAATTATCAGGAGTATCAAATTCAAGGACTTGTCCATCTCCCATGACTAAAACTCTATCAGAATCCAGAATAGTACTAATTCTATGAGCAATCGTAATGACTGTACTTTTCCGGAAAGAACATCTTATTGTTTCTTGAATAAGTCTATCTGTTTCTTGATCAACGTTAGCCGTTAGCCGTAGCTTCATCGATGCACAGGACCTAGAAATTAAATAAAAAAATATTCAATTATGGCAAAATGCATTTTTTATTCTTAGTACAAATTGCATTCACATCATATGGTATAGGATTACAGATCTGCCATTTTTCAGTAAAGGTATACTCCCGTCTTTTGCATCATCAATCATCGTACTTAATATTCTGAGAACATAAGATTCTGAGAAAAACACATTTTTGTCTTTATATTTATGCTAACTCGATGAAAATTACGGGGATACTTTTTACATCGTAATTTTGTATCGGATATAGCTTTATAATATTATTTTGTGTTTAAAAATATTTTTATAGTATTTTATTTTTGTCAGAAATCTTTAAATTATATTAACCAGTAAACATGAGGCATATCAAAATTGATTTGCTATGAATATCCAAATAAGAGTACAACTGATTCTTATAGACCTTGGATATGCTGATTCTGAATAAACCAACTCATTTTTCACAAAATTTTCATTGGTTGGATAGGCATTATAGTAGTAATAAAATTATTTTCAAACTTAAATAAAGACAAAGCTTCTACTTCTACTAACCTTAGCACTCTGTAAGATAGCCCGGGCTAAACACAGAAGCTGCATGTGTCCCCGAGACAGGTCTGCTGCAGATGCCGCGAGTCCTCCTCTGTGAACGATTATCTGCTTGGCTCCACACTTCTCAATAGCATTCCACAACTCCACATCCAAGTACTGTCCTAAAGGATCCAAATTATGTCTAATAGAACCAGCAAACACGAAGGGTTCTTGAGGTATGATCGCTAAACGAGACCTGAAATAAAAAGTGATAAAATATTGGTAACTTACCATAGATTTTTTTAAAGGTTTATTTATTTTTGTAAGTTATTTTTACTAATTTATTTTCACCAACACTGGACCTTACTTTCGCTTATCTTTTTTGCTTTCCCCTAATCCAAAACCTTTAGACCACTCTGTCAGTGACTGATAGTGCCAAAAAGTTTTTTGAATGGCATGACAGTGCTTATAACTAAAAATGTGAATATGTCTTGTATTTTAATTCCAATTTATAAAAAAACTGACGACACATGTTTCATTTGTCGTGTCCTCTGATATGTTCCTAGGAAGGGGCTTTTATCTTTTGAATATAGGACATGCGAATGATTTTACAAAATAATTGATAGAGAAATTGAATGGAGACTCAGTTACTAGAATGAAATTGATTTTGTAATAGTGCCTGGAATAACTACCTACCAATAAATTACATGGTAAATAATAATTATTAATAAGTATTGAATGTTTTCTCACCTTAGTGTATTGAGAGGAAGTTGACTTATGTTAACAGAATCTATAGTGATTGTTCCACTGTATAACTCGCACAGCCTGAATAAGGCGGCTAATAATGAGCTCTTCCCGGCGCCTGTTCTTCCAACAACTCCTATTTTTTCAGCAGGAACTGAGTCAAAAGTAACACCTTTCAAGCTTGGTGACAGATGATTCCTGTAGAGATACAATATTGAATATTACAAATGCTCATTAAAAAATTGTTAAAACTGTATTTAAAGGTGAGTTACATAAATATTATCGTGAATTACGTACGGTGCAGTTACTGTGTCTACAAACTAATGCAATGGCTGAGTGCGCTTTTGATTTCTATATTTAAAAAAGGAATAGTAAAACAGAACATTATTTCCAACATTTAAAAAAAGCTTAGATCGGGTTAAGTTGAGATATGAAATACAAGTTGAAATTTTATTTATTTATTAACTTACACTCGGGGACAAATTTTTGACAAAATAAATATTATACATATAATATAATATTGGTATAACTTATCAGGGAATATAAGGAGTTCATGTAAATTTTTACCTGTATTTCATAACTACTTGATTAAAGTTTACTATTCCCATATTGGGCCAGCCATAGGGTGGTGGAACTTGCGTTGAGAGTGTGTCTAATTCTTCAGGTTCTATTTGTCTGATGTATTCGCCGACTCTCTCAACGGCTATCATTTCTCTTTCAGTTTCTGTAAATGCGTTGATCACTCCTCCGAGTAGCGATGTCACCGTCAGTGCGTAGGATATAGCAAGACCTACTAAGCCTAAAAACATACAAAGGATTCCATAAAATTCAGATAAATCATAAACGAGAAAAGAGGTCAGGAATATTTTTCCCTCCTGTTCACGCTTAGCCCTCATGCTAAGGCTGATAACCTATTTGCTAATTAAGTAATACTGTTGAATTAAATCATGGTCTTTTGGTTATTTGTAGACTCCGAAATATAATTCCTAGGTTTAAATCCTACTCAGCCATAACTCATTTCCAATGTACGTTGTAAAGTTGTATTCCAGTGATGATTATTTTATCATAACGAAAATATTCCCTTGATGGTGGTATGACATCAATCTTACATTGCATTAAAATTAATTAACAATTATAACTATTAAAAAAGCCAAAATCGACAAAAGATAAAACTATATTTTCTGCAAATTATAATAAAAATTTGTGGTATTAAAAAAAAACATGAATCTGAAATAAATTTACAGTAGGTTATGTTAGGTTAGGTAATATCTAAAGATTATTTTGTGCAATAGGTTACATTAAAAATACTTCAACAAAATTTTCCATACAGTTGTTTAATGTCTGGCCTGTCATTTTTACTACAGACCCAACTGGAGATTTTTGCTAGCATTTATTACACCGCCGTTTCCAAAATATTATTTTAGCATGGAATTAATATAAAAAGTTATTAATATATGGAAAACATGAGTAAAAAAGTAATTAATAATACTGAATTATGAATTTATTTACCAGCATCCACGGCGTCTAAGTTCCTCTGTGCAACGGCGACGGTGGCAGCCCCTGCTAGCAGGGCGGCCCCCATGAGACGCAGGCGCAGCCCCAGCCACTGCGCGGAGCACGCCCCACTGAGCCCCGCCCGCTGCGAGCGCTCCACAAGGTGCTCGCCCCCGCGGGACCAGCGATCCGTGCGGGATAGAGCGCGGATCGTTGTCGACCCTGAGAAGGTAGATTGCACATCACTAGGGTTCAGTAATAATGATAAATCATTTTTTTGTAAATATCATAATATTATAAACTTTAAATTTTACTAAAAAAACGCAAACCAACAATGTCTTCCCACATACATTATTATTTCATATTAAGCGAGCAGCTTAAAGCTGATATGCCTAAATCGGACAGTTAGTTGCTAACTTGTCCAGTCCATTCTTAAACCCGTTCACACTATTCGCAATGACCAGCTCCTGCGGTAGCCCGTTCAGCTATCTACCACCCTGTTGCTCAGGAAATGCTTTCAAGCTCTTTAAACCGTATGTATGTATGTAAAATTATGTATGTTCCCAGATTGCTAATGTTGGGAAACTGAGTAAATATCATTTGCGTGTCGCTCCCACATGTCAAGCTTTTCTTGTCAGGTTTTATATCAGAAAAAAAACCTTAAACATTTTGGATGGAATTAAATACAAGTATTTACCTGTTTCTCAAATTTTTTGAATATTAAATATTTGAATACTTGGCAACTCACATGTGATTATTTGCTATACTTGGTAATCTGGATTATCAAGATTCTATTAATAAGTATATACCTTACTGACAAAATAACACTAGTTGCTTTATTGCATTTATTAGCCATTATTTTTAATTTGATACTTAACTTTTTCAGTTTTATACCGGAGTGGTACATTCACTAAATCAAAAATGAGAAATAATGCATGAATGTTAGAGAAATTTACCTTCTAAAGTGTCGTTGAAGTGTGAGTATATGGGAGAGAGTGTCACACTAGATAGCCTCTTCAGTTCTCTGGATGTGAGCCGGTAACGATGCTGTAGCCAGTGATAGATTGGTATATGAGTGGAACTATTACCAGACATACCCAGGGGAGGCCATATGCAGTGACAATAATGGAACCTGGAATATGTAATGTGTGTAAAAAATGGGGAAAAGTGTCACTAGAGAGCTAAGATGGCTGACAAATTTCTGCTATTAGTTATTCTGACATCAAAATTTATTAAAATCACTGTAAAATGATTATGATAGAGCTGAGAAAAACAATGATCAAAAACATTTGTGTAAGTACAGACCAGTGAACTATATTTTTAAAGCGTTGTCAAATTATTATCGTAATGTTTGCACAACAAGAAATTGTGAATATAGTTAATAACGTAAACATGTTATTTATTTTTAACATTTTTGAAGGCATTCAATATAATATCAATATCTACTTATATTTTTACATAAGAAACATTGACTGTCAGGTCAGCCAAATGTCGCACCATCCAGTTTGTGTATTACACGGGACAGTTTGCACTGAATGGAATCTGGTTAAATTTTCTGATCCATGTAAATTGCGCTACACTAATCTCAGTATTAAGTGCAAATAAATAAATTTGATTTAAAACATACCTATCACTCCAAATACTTGCGCAAGTAAAATATTCATTATAAAAGGAAGGGAATCATCCACAGTGTATGTATCTGAAGAAAATCTATTTAATAAACGTCCAGCGGGTGTTATATCAAAGAATTTCATTTTACCCTAAAACATAAAAATAAATGAACATAAATACAGAATAAATAATACAAAGTAAAAAATCTGATATGTATTTTACTTACCTTAATGACAGTGTCCAGAAGTGTTTTATGTATAACAACAGCAGCGTGTATTCCACCATATGCAAACAAGAACGCTCTAATAAGAGTGAAGATGGAATTTAGTGCAGCAAATCCAGCGTAAAAAGATAAATAAAATGATACATCGATAGTCACATTATCAGAAGGGCTTTGTGCTCTGTTTACAAATATTTGAGTCGCATTTTGGATGATTTCAGGTGCATTAGATTCAATTATTTTGCCAAACAACTCATTCCAAATGTTACTTGTTATATTCATTATAACATTTTTTATGTCTGTAATATCGCGTTTAGTAATGTTTTTAATGTAATTACTTGTATCTGGATTTATATAGGGTGTGTGGATATATGTGCCATTATCTAGAGAAAGTACTGGTAGGTCTTCATAAGAAAATGATGTAAAATTTGTGACATTACTAGGAGTCATGGCGGTCACCCAGTAGGACAGCCATAAATCAGTTGTATTACGGGACAATTGCATCAGCACCAGTGACATTAGGGTTGCCATAGCTAGCCAATGACCAACACTTTTCCAATATAATGCTACTACCCAGAAGTCAACACTGCCAACTGCTTTGTTCTCCTAATAAAACAGGAAAACATTGTATAAAAAAATAAAGCCTAAAATGATTTATTTTCAAAATAATTAAATTTGTAAGTTGTAATACCTCATCCATCATACTATTGTGAGAATTTTCGCTCTTCAGAGATATATTATCCATCGCTGCAGGAACTGAAACAGGTCCACTACTGCATGATGCTTCTGTATCGCTGCATTCAATATCGCTGGTAGAAAAATATTCATCCAGTTCGTCCAATATTATTTTGGGTGGACCTAAAATCACATGCAGCATGAACTCATGGGACTAATAAATATGTATGATTTGTACATTATAGTACATGAAAATAAACAAACCTTGATTTTTATTGTTCCATTATCCATAACAATAACATGATTCGCTTGGGTCACATACTGTAATGAATGTGTTACAAATATCCTTGTTTTATATTTTAAATGTCCCATGATACACTTGCGGTAGATATGTGAAACAACTTTCACATCGACTGCTGATAAAATGTCATCCAACAAGTAAACTACAATGGATTAATTAGTGAATATTACACACATAAAGGAAAGTTCAAGTAATTCAGTACGAAGAAGCTTATTTTCTCGAGACATGTTTAGTTGTGTATTTTACTATGTGGTGTGTTGAAAATTTGCCTAAATATTAAAATACCTTGTTTGTCCTGGTACACAGCGCGTGCTAGCGCTACTCTTGCAGCTTGTCCACCACTCAGAGCATTGCCTCCCTCCCCGACGCAAGCATTGCTACCTAAAAGCGCTATGTCCTCTGCAATAAAACATCTAATTTTAGTTCCTACAAGCGGGAATAAATATGACAATACGCAAGACTAAAATAACCAAATAGTGAACAAACCTATTAGCCCACACGAACTTATGACAGTTCTGTATTTGGTTTCTTCATAAGCTTTTCCAAATAAGATATTATCTTTGATGCTTCCTCTTTGTAGCCAAGGCTTTTGGCTTACGTAACCAAATCCTGAAAAATAATTTACACGAAAAACTATTTAACAAACAAAAAAAACTATAAAACAAATCGTAATATTTCTTCTATTGTCGCAACAGTTGCTTCAGTTTAATTAAAATATGAGCCTATACATTTTTTTGTGGATCAATAGAAAGCCTGTAGATATTTTTTTATATATTTAAATAAATTGTTTAAAAGAACCTTACCTGCTTTGCAATCTGTTATTGAGATTTCTCCCTCCACTTTAATCATTTCAGCAAGAATAGCATTCAAAAGTGAAGTTTTTCCACTTCCAACTTTTCCTACAATGCATACTAAATCTCCCCGCTTAATGTGGAATGTTAAGTTCGTTAGCATAAATGGTGTTTCAGGTTCACTATCTCTATCCCTACTGGCTGAAGAGGCCTCAACAGAAGAATCACGTCTTTGTATATTTCTGAACTTGGAATGAGAACTTGATTTCCGTTTTCTTTTTTCTGGTTTTGTGGATATTGTTTTGTTTAGCTGTGTATTATCGTCAGCTATTTTCGTTGCCCAGGTAAAGGTTGCATTTTGCATGCAGAGAATGATATTTTTGTTATTATCTTCATCATACAAAACATTATAAAAGTGGTCTTCATTCATATCTTCTAACTGTAAAAAATAATTAAGAGGTCAAATTACATAAAGAAACTATATATTATTTATAAGAGGAAGGTATCATTAAGCTTACATCAAGTAGTCTTTGTATTCGTTTGGTGGATACCCAAGCTTCTGTAATTCCGTTTAAAACCCAAGGAAACGCATTGAGGGGTGAGATGAGCATGTTGAGTAGTGCAATGGTTGTGAAGACTGTTGCTGCAGTAAGTTCGTTCCCGAGAAGAGCATAAGTTGACAGTGTCAGTGCAGTAACAATAACTGGTGTAGTCGCCCACAGAAAGACACAAATTGCATCCAAATATTTGCGGCCTTTCAGATATTTTATTTCTTTTTCTCTTACATCTGCAAAACCAAAAAATGTAAAGATAAAACAAAATAAAATAAAATCAGAATGTTCTTTTAATACCACTTATTTAATTGAATTGTAAAAAGTTATTGAACTACGCAATATTTACAAGTTACTTTGTTTTTACCTGTAATTTTATCAACAAAATGGTCTTCCCAAACATGAAGCTTTATAGTTCGAATTCCTCTAATAATTTCTGTCATAAGACTAACTCTACCATCTTTGTGGTGCATCAGATTTGTACTTAATTGTCCTATTTTATTAGCGATACATTTATTAATAGGTATTAGGACTATACTGAAAATAAGTCCAGCTAGAAATGAGATTCCAACTTGCGTGTGGAGCAAAAAGAGTGTAACACCAAGCTGAAAATAAAATTGAATAAAATTATTTAACTTCATCAATGATACCCATACATTTACGTACCTTTTTTATAAGACTATTATTTTACCCCTTCATGTTACCATTATAAATTTGATGTCTGAAAATCTCTAGATAGAAAAGCACTTGGCGATGACAAATCAAATATTGATGATTAAGTTAGTGTACCTCCATAATAACTGCTCCTTATGAGTAAAATAGTAATGTTAAATAATTATGATCGAGTACATAGTAATTTAAATGATTTACATTACCTGTAAAGGTATGCTCCATATTGCATGGAAACTTGGACACGCGTTCACAATTCTGTCTGTGTCTGTGGACATGAAATTTGTTACTTCTCCAATACTGAAATTTTTGTTCAGTTCTGTTTTTGTAACCGAGAGAGTTTTGCGGAATACTGTTGTGATTATAGCAGCTCTCAACTTAAGGCTTACTAAAGCCATTTGAAAATTGAAATGCGATTCACAAAAGGCTCCTAAAAGTGCTGATGATAAAAGACCTCCAGCATAAAGGTACCTGGAAAAATAAATTCTAATATTTTAGAAAACTAAACTTGACCAAACAAAGAAAATACGCTATTGTGTACCGTGGTTTGGAAACAAAGGTCAAATCACCTCAGCAAAGAATTTAATGTAGAATAACATAATTATTTCATGTACAATAACATAATTATTTAATGTACAATAACATAATATATTTTAAAGATTGTTGGGTGTAAACAGAGAGTTTAAGGTATTTAAAACAAAAAATTACTACTTACTTAAAACCGCTCCTAAAACCAATTTTTTTTCAGATCGATTTTCCATTAAAAAAATTAAGCTGCCTGTAGCTCCTTTTTCTAACGCATTGTGGCTTAAATTAGTGTTTGGATAATAAATGATTGGTAAACTTACCCCATTTCCATATCTACTGAAGTGTCTTCAACATAATTGACTAATTTATTTAAGAGCAGTGGACCAGCAAAGCCACATACATCAGAGAGTAGTTTCAATACACCAATAGTGTAGAACTCAAACCCAAAACATTTATGGAGGGCTTTAAATAAAGAAACATTAAACTTCCTCTTTGGAGTCAGAACTTCCACCTTTGGTACAGTTGACCTTTCACTGGAATGTTCTCCTAGAGAGCCATAGCTTCCTGAAATAAATCATTGCTAAGTTAGGAAAAATAATTATTACTATTAGAATAATGTCTGATTTACTTACTTAGATGTGTTTGTCATGAGTGTCATTATTTTTTTTTTGCTACAAAACATCCAAGAATTCAGGAAAAATATTCCATCCCGGGTTTAATCCAGTATTTGTCTATAATAATTTGGACTTACTCAAAACTTAGTAAAATAGTATTTATTTTTTGTTTGCATTAATTGAACCTGAATAATAAAACTTATTAACAACATTTTGAATGTGTACAAATACTTGTAGACAAATTACTGGATTATACCCATGCTGGGCTAATATCAGATATTATTGATATCCCAACAGAGACAGAGAAGCTCTGGAAACGAATGTTGTTAAAAAGATTTACTGGTTAAAATATAAAGCAAATAAAAATTGGGGAGACATCTTCAGGCGTCTTCTAGTAAGTAAGTTCGGATGAGCCTTACCTACACCAATAAAGAATGATTGCCAAAAATGCTTAACAATCTTCTCAACAGATGTCACCAGTGAGAAATTCACTTGTAATGTGATATTACGAACGCGAGTTCAATATATACAAGTTTCAAAAATTTGTCATATATGGTTATCAGATGATGGGCGTAATGGGGAATGTTGTAATACATCAAGTGGCCACTTAACCCAGTCAATGACATGTCATAAGCCCTGTAAACGCCTAGATAATCCACATTCGTTTCCAGAGTTTCTCTGTCTCTGTTGGGATATCAATAATAAAACTTATGTTATAGGCATTATTTATATAAGGCGTAAGACTGATCATCTTGCCTTCATGTAGCTAATGATCAAGATTCACTGCACTTGGTGTACCAATGTACCATTGGGTGCGGATAAGGGAGAGAAATGGTAGTAGTTATTTATTTGGGAGAAATTTCCAATACGCCCGCTGAGGTTCTACTTCTACTTTCCCTTATCTCTATCCGGTTGTGCCCGCTGATCTAGAATGAGTTACATATTCTACAAAAAGTTTTAAAAAACTTTATCAGAATCTGGTTTGGTACTGTGATTAGTGTTGCAGTGTGCAAAATGGATTACCTAGGTCCAAACTCCACTCCAATATTTCTGACTAGTTAACGGAACTCAATATTTTGCATTTTTTGTACAAGCGCCTATAAAAAATTGGCAAAACAAAATACAAACCTCCACTCCTTCTTGGACTAGAAGTTTCTTCAACAGCGGGAGATGAAGATCGGTATTTGTCAACATTTCCAATGAGCGCCTTTTCCATCTTAGCATTAATACTACTGCAAGCAATATCTATCGGTAAGTCAAACAGATCATCAGGGTCTTTTAGTTTTCTTTCCAATCCTAAAAATAACATTTGAGAGAATTTAAGAACATTATATTAAAAAGTTTAAACCACAGTGTAATGAACTAATAACTAATTTATCACAAAAATTACAATTTAACAGATATGTTTATGTTTATATAAATATTTAGTATAACTATTATTTAGTACATATTTTAATAGTAATTAATAATAAAATAACATTTTGAGGTTCTTATATTAGTATTTTACTACAGAGGTGCCTTCTAAATTCATTTATTCCGTTTATTTCTTTGACAGTCTCGGGGAGTTCATTATATTATTTTAATCCTTTGTACATTATACTGTTCTGAGTACATGTTTGTTTAGGGCAGTAGATAAGAATTATGGTGAAAATATAAAGAAATCAATTGATTTAGCTTTATCAATAAAATAAAAAAAGTATTTAGCGATTCAAAAAAACATTTTTAGTAATTTTATTGTGCAATATCGGTCCATTGTGAGCATTTTGGAACATATTTATATCGATTATCAGTGGGTGAAAAATATTATTGTATAATATGCTGCAACAATTGACTTGGTAAACAATAATGGTACATTAATATGGGTGTATATAAACATGTACAAATGAAAAAATATGGTTCATTGGATCATGTGGGTCTATTCAAGCACAGATAATTGATTTTTATTATCCGCTTACCCAATAAAATTAATTCCGTGAATTTTGGATAGTAATTTATCTTTTTTAGATAAGTTATACAAAACAAACTTACTATACGCATTTATTTACGCATTTATTTTAATCATTTAAAATTTTACTATTACTATTAATGAGAATATTTTAATTGAGGCAATAACTATTTTGAAAAAAATATTTAATAAAACTACCTAAGTATACTTTTTTTTTAAATATCTGGCAAAGGCATAATTTGTTTGTCGTACAAATATTCCATTTGTAAATTTCATACTCCTGAATAAATGTTTTCATAAAAAAATTAAAGCAATACCTGTATTAATGAGAAAGTATAAATAAGGTTTTCTGGGCATAATTACTGATGAATCCAACTTTATTAAATGTTATCATTTTTAGCTAAAGCTAAAATTTAGCTAAAATCAATATCTTACAGTAAAAATTTGTGTTTTCTTTGATAAATGAAAAAATTATTAAAAATTTTACATTAAAAATAAAAATGGTTATATTTATAAAAAATATTATTTATGTAGTATAAGTAGAAATAAAAAACTTAATATAAAGATTTTAGTAACCTCTTAAAAATAATGGTTCCACCCAGTGAAATAACAATTTTGAGACGGGCGTAGCTCCAAGCATAGCAGTGCCTAATGCTCCTTCATCTTCAATAAACCCAAATTACGCCCCAAAAAAGCCCTTATTATTGGCAAAATATTTTTTTTGTTTTGGTAGAATTAAAGATATAGTTAAATACAGACGAAATCCACCAAAAACTCAAAATCGACGATTTGTGGGTTACGATACTATACATAGGAGGCGTCGATATGTATACAAATATTTTTAATTTGTTTCAGAAAAATCGGCATAAGTAGAGTACAAATAATAAATTGTAAATTCACATATTGACACTGCCGCACCGATACGTCGGGTTTAAAATTAAAGGACGCCTAAAAAAAGTAGTGGATGATTTTGAAAGGTGAGTCAAAAGATTTTTGTAAAATAAATGTATGTAGGTACTAAACAAAAAAGAGCTTACTTAGCCAATAAAAACCTACTGTTTTTATTTAAATGTGTATTACGATTACAGCAAAAATTTCTTACCCTAACCTGATCTTTTTTAATGTTGGAATGGATTTTTAAGGTCTATTGACACATATCCGGGATGTGATGGGACGTACCTTACCGTTATGCCTTTTTCCGTGTTCCATATAGCACATCACTTTTACTCTAATTAAATCCGATATTTTGTATTTTTTTCAATTTGTTTAGTGATGTCCAGGGAAGATAAATATCAAAAGTCCTGATGAATAGGATGTGAGCGTCAGAATTTTCAGAAAACTAGGAAAAAAAAAAATTATATATTTTTTTTAACTAACTAACTAACCATCACGCCATTTCCCCGTAGGGGAAGGCAGAGAGGATAGAACGCCATACCACTCTGTCCTGACAGACTTCCTTTGCTTCCTCTACATTCATACATCTTCTCATGCACATACGCCGATTATTCCGACTTTTTCACATGACCACTTTCAAGTACTTGACGTACTTGGTCATGCCATGTCTTTCTTGGCCTTCCGCGGCTTCTACATCCAGGCACACTTGCATTTAAACTTCTTTTAGCCGTTCTTTCATCACTCATTCGCTCCACATGACCAAACCATCGTAAAATCCCTTTCTTAATTTTGTCGATAATGCTTATCTCAGCCTTGCACTCTGCTCTAATTTCGACATTAATTTTTTTAAATCTCGAAAACTTTTAACCCAACAAAAAAAGCAGTGACAAAGTAATATACATTTAAATTCAATAAAAATAGTTCTTGAAATTTTCTTCATATACCATATTATGTTTTCGAAATAATCTTATTTGACTGGGCCATTTGGAATGCGGAAAGCAACACGGTACGGCATGTTCCATCATATTACAGACATGTGTGAATAGACCTTTAGGATACGATTTTAAAAAAATGGTTATAAATTATTATTTATATAATCGTTTTAACAATGTTTTTTCCACTACCCTTTGTTTTTAAGTGTTACCAAGAGAAAACATCCATGAGAACACAATGCCCCCAGTCATTGTTATTAGTTTTTTGGCAATCAATAAGACAAATGAAATCAAAGATGTTATAAGAACACCTTATATAAGTACCTAGATATATGTACCAGCATAAAATGAATGTAGAAAATTTTAAATTTGAAATAAATAAAAATATGTTGGTAAACTTCAAAACAAAATGGATGGTTCATGAGTTGCCATTAGTTGTATACTATATTTTTGATTTGTAATGATAGTTCGATGTTTTAAATAATATTGCTGTTAATCTGAAATAATAAAATAGGTTTTATTACCACTTGAGATTTTACATACTACAGTTAATCTGATAATAAAGCAATCATTAAAGTAATTTAGATAATATTTTGTGCTGACTGCAAGTTTTTATAATTAGGTATCTAGATGTCAAAGATAAATATTTTAAGAATTCCATTAAGTCAATAAAAAAAGACAAGTTTTACACGCTTTAACACAATTTTATTTAAACAAAAGCAATAAAATGTATTTTAGAAAAATACATAAATTCTAATAGCATTTAAAAAATTATGCAAAGTTTATGGACATTTAAGTTTAGTGTTGTCGGTGACAAAAAATATAATTGTAGCTACCTACGTAATAAATAATCGATAATTTTATTGCAGTAAGAAAAAAAACATATTTCTGGCTTATTGTGTATAAACTTTGAATCATAAAAAGTCCTCGATTATTTAAATTTAAAAAAAAGTTTAGCAGATAATTCACTATAATTTTGAATGCTTGCTGGTCAAGTTCTTGATTGATGTATTGATTGATTGTTTTATGATGAACTGAACAAGTTTCAACCGGCAGATTTCGGTGTTATAAAAAATCATACCTGAGAATATTGAGAGCCCACAAGACATGGTGAGTAGTAGGTAGGGCTTGTAATTCCTTCCGACGGTAACAATGTAAAAGCATAAAGCACTTGTATGACGAGCACAATCAATTCGAGTACATAAGATTGCTTCAGTAATATCAGAGTTCGAAGCGATATGACACTTAACACTGCGGTAACACTCCATAACACAAGCACTATAATAGGTCCTCGTGGACTGATTCCTAACCTATGCCTTAGCGCCAAAATAAAAGCAAAATGAATAATCCAAGTGAGGCACTCTGTTCCAGTAGAGAAATAATCAATTGCTAGTGCGTGTTTTTCAGCGTTTTGGATTACGGTGTATATTTTAACCAGTGGGATTATGGCTAAGGTTAAAGTGAGAACACATCTGGAGTTGATGGCGATCTCTTGCACCCTTCCCCTGACTACCCAGTGGACCTGTTTGCCCACGTAGTAGGCTGATGTGATGGCCAGGAGGAAGAGGATGGGGATGTGGAGGAACAGCCTCTGGAAGCAGTAGCCCATGTCGTGGGTCTTGGGGTTCCAGGGGTGGAGACCACCCGGCCCACACATCTCCTCCCATCTCCACTGCGCTCCTTGTAAAGTAAGAATAAACGACTCCAACATTTTGGATGATGAATTCTGAGAAAAAAAACAGTAAGTTTAGAAGTATTTATCAGGGATGTGGAGTCGATCAAGAATTTAAGACATGGGACTCTTTAATTTTATTTTGTACTAACTCTGACTTTGTTTCCTTTCCGATCCCTAATTTGATTTGTAGGCGGTGAATTATTATTGTTTAAAATTTCTTAGGTGGACTTTTATTTTATTTATACATGCCTTACACGCATTTTATTACAACATGTTTACAAAAACAGCACTATAGAAATGATCCATTATTATTATTATTCTAACATGAAATATTATGCAATTAAATATACTATATTAAACTTCTTTTTGTACCTAGGTACTTTATCATATAATATTTTTCTCTACAATAATACATGTTTTATCAATAATAGTTAAATTTAAAAATGAAAAAAATTATGAAAATTAATAATTAAAACTTCTTTTTTTAAGTTATTGTAAAACTACTGTAGCGAGTTAGGTAATTTCATTATAAGGATTCAAATTTTACCACAAAATTGCACAAATGTAATAAATACACATGATGTATTTGTGTCGATGAGACATTTAAATTTCAAAGAAAGAGTGCAAAAATTGGTGATTCATAATAATATTGTTGTTAATATTTATATTTATTTTTTTCTTCTTTTCAGTGTGTTTTCTCGAAGCAAATATGTTTTTGAGGAGAAAACTTTACACTTAGATTTATATCGTATTCACCAATGTTTTTAAAAATACAGTATCCGAAGTATATTAAATTATTGTGGGCGAAATGGATGTAAATAATAATACACACAAAAAATACCTTAATGAAGTAAATCCAATTCACTTGTTCACATTTTCTTTGTGGATGATGTATCAAGTAATACACTGCTTTAACATAATAATGATTAGTGTAAACACTTCGCACTTCTTATCAAAGGTGATCCGTGATCCTTCTTATTTTACTAGTAAACTTATTGTCGATTCGACTGACAGATCTGTTTTTGGTTATGACGGCCGATTTTGACGTTTCGCTTAGAGAATCCGTGGTTCGCGCGTTGGTCGCAGCTCGCGAGCTCGCTGCTGTCAGCTGTCACTCGACCGAGAATTTTAACCGAATTTTTAATACTTTAAAGGAAAATTTGTTAATAAAAGAAGTGATTTCATATCCGATAATTTTACTCTACTCCCGTACATGTTAGTGATGAAAAAAGTGATTTAACTCTGATAGAAACAGCACAACAATATATCAAGAGCGCCTAGACTCGAAAAAACATTTATCAATTTATCTTCTATTAATTCATATCAATTTCCGCTAGCTGGCGGTGGTGTATCGATATCAATCGGTAATGTAGAGATATAATTTTTCGTGTGTTTACGCGCTATCATTCAAAATAAGAATGGACGAAGCAAGTAGTAGAAAACCAATCGTACGAGAGACAGAAGTTTTATCTACTGCTTCCGAACATGAGCAACATAACACCGATATTACGAAATTGAGTGATTTGACGAGGGAGATTGATATGAAATCTCACCCAATCGATGACATTATTGATTATTTGACACAGACAGATACCGTTTGTTTTAAAAGTCAACAAATAGGCGAAGCTGACTTGACTGTACAAGAAAAGAAAAAAATAGCCTTCGAACTTTTTGAAAAAGGTACAACCCTGTTTTTATCCAGATTTGGAACTCATTTAACACAAGCTCACCTAAACTATTTTGATGAATTGGCCTTCGAAGACTATGAATCAAAAATTATAATTTCTCAGTTGCAAAATATGCTGAGTGACAAAAATAGGAAAATTATTACAAAAAATCGTCGATACGAAGCGCTTACCAAAATGATAAACGACAACTCATACTTTAGTGAAAAAGAAATGATGAAACGAAATCCATTACTTTATGATCAATTAATAGGGCAGTATTTATCTGAAAAAGAAAAATGCGAACGTGATAATATCGACACTACAAATATTACTCTTCTTAATGTACTTCTAGAAAGTATGGAAAGGCGGCATTTAAAAGATGTCTTAGATAAACAGCGGTCAAATGAAGATTGCCAAAAAGAAGATAATTCTTCCGACGACGAAAGTTCTGATGATGAAGCTGAAAGAGCACAGGCTTCTAATTGGGGAGAGTATGAAACACGAACGGTTATTCCACCAAAACGCATAGAAAAACCTCTATTCGTTACCGCTCCGGAACGAGCATTGCTTCGTGAGGAATTTGTTCAAGAAATGTACCGAAGTTTTCTAGCTGGCGAGGACGAAAATATTGATTATGAGGCCATTGATAGTAACACGGAATTTGATTGTTTAGACGTTCGGGGGCGAGACGAGGAAGAGCATTATTTCGACTCTGAAACTCCGGAAGAAATTGAAATGAAATCTGATTCTCCTACTAGTAACGAAACTGAAAAACAGAACGTTGATATGAAAGAAGAAAGCGATGATGAGTTAGAAGTTTATATGGAGCATCTTAACAAGCATCCAGCGCTTATAAATGTTACCCAAGTTTTGTGAATGATTATTACCCTATTCTTTAAATAAGATCATACGATTGCATAGATTTCCGTTTAAAAAAAAATTCTCGCAAATTTATTTTTTTAGCCGACAATAAATTTACGAATGAATGCAACGTTCCAATGTGTTTTTTTATTCGGTATAAAACCTTTCTATAACATTCAAATTTACAAATTTGCTCTAATCATGATCTAATCATCTACTTTTCGAAGCATCTAATCAACCTTTTCGTTCGTAAAGTAGATAATATTAATCCGCCCCGCGGTGTGATGGATATATCATTAAGGTACTATGCATGAGGTTGCGAGTTCCATTCCCAATGGGTGTCAATATTTTTATGTGATACCTTGGACTGGTGCTGAAGCGTCAGACTGATCATTTTGCCTTCATGTAACCAATTATCAAGGTTCACACTGCACTTGGTGTACCAATGCAGTGCCCTATGCACCATTAGGTGCGGTAAGGGAGAGTAGTAGTAGTAGTCATGTAACAAATGATCAAGATTCACACTGCACTTGGTGTAGGTACCAATGCAGTGCCCTATGCACCGTTTGATGCGAATAAGGGAAAGTAGAAATACATTCACCGGTAACAAAACGATAAAAAATGTGTAAAACAAACGAAAACTTTTTTAGGTCAAGAGATGTTTCAATGATTCATTTACTTATATTGAAAACATATTTTCAGATCATGTATTTTTTACACTGTAAAACCATAAGTTAGTTTGTAATATAACAAAACTCGATGTACAACAGAGATATTATATCTCTGATGTACAAGCGGGAAACCAGTGAATCTGCGTCATATATGGCGTCGATTTTGTAGAATAATATTTTTTGGACCTTTGAAGAACATACTATTTCAATGGATTTGACCCATAGTTTTCGAGAAAATTGAGTACGAAGATTGAAATTGAAATTGTCAAATATCATCTATTTAGTCAAATTAATACTATCCATTAAAAAAAACTAAATAAAAAACCGCATTTTAATAAGAAGTTGTGCAATTTTACTTGATCTGAGGTACCAATGAAAGTTTTAATGAGAATAAAAAATTTTTTTTTTCAAGCTCAGATTAAAAAGTCACATAAGTCACTTGACTCCGAATATGATGTAGATTCACTAGTTTTTGGGTTGTTCTACGAGTTATGTTACTTCATGTATACCTAATATACATAGGTAAGTAGGTACCTATGTAACTAGTTTTTTTCCTTTAAATGTGAGTGTCGTATTTTACTTCTAAAATGGTCGTTTATCTACTTCTCTTTTCCAATAAAGTGTCGGACTTCCTTCCCGAAGCAACAATACCGAATACCAAAGAAGAATATAAGTACAAAGGAAGTCGTTAATAAGCATTTCTTGACAAACGTGTCAAATGACAATCAAAGTGGGTAGATTTGTTAGCTCAGTAATCCATTTGAGCATGTCAACTGCAAATAGAAAGTTACAGGAAAAGCTAAGGGAAATGGAGAAAAAAGTCCTACTATTTTAATTACCTTTTTCGCATAATTTCAAAGACGGAATGTGCTTTTCTAATCAGTGGTATAACTTTACTGTTGCATTGCTAATATTTATTTCTACATAGGCTCGTTGTAGTCTCCATAAATACTGGAACTTCCCACTAAGAGGAATGAGAATGGCGATAGGAAAAAAAACCTGATTTTCCATATTAATGCAGCACCTACCCTACCCCGTGTAAAGGTATGTCACGAGATATTACATACTCTATTGAGGTTATGGTTTTATTTCATCACAATGAGTTGCTATTAAAAGTTGCTAGAAAAAAATAATAAAAGCTTTTAGGAAACTGGACAATTGAAAAAACTTAGCTTGCAAGTAATACACAAAATAGTGATTGATTGGTAAAGACTGTTTTAATAAATGATAACGTAAAACCTTTAATTATATTTTGAACTTAACTTTGCATTTAGTATGGTTATAACTAAAATTACTTTCAATGGTAAGAGGCTTTCAATTATTGTGTTTTCTGGCTCAGTAAAAAATTTGTACTGGGTCAGAGATCACAGTGAAATGAAAATAAGTAAATACGCACATTTTCTGTCACTTTACCATTCAGTGTTGTATAATGTATTACTGTTTAATAAATTATAGAAGCTAGCGTTGTTAAATAAAATTTAATAAAAAAGGTAGCTACTTGTCATTACAGTAATATTTTTTATAGATATCTAGCAAAAAAAACACGTTATCATGTTACTTATAAAATATTTACACAGTAAACCTCTAAAGCATAAAATGTTGGCTGCAGTGATTGTATAAAAGAATGATTTTTACTATGAATAGTAATAAATTAAATTATAAATAAAATTTATCTGGGAACCCCCTTAAAAAACCAAATTAATGCTTTATGTTTATTCTAGCCAATTAATTGTTATTGAATGTAAAACAAAGAAATTATAATCACATAGTATAAATAATATTATAGTGTTCTCTTACATAATCACTATTTTGTTCATCAAAATCGAAATACATTTGATAAATAATTAGTTGTGTAGCGATAAGTTGTTTGTTCCGCAGATGTTTGATAAGATTCTAGCAAACTTAAAAAGGACTTGTACTATCTATTTCTCCAATAAATAGTAACATTGAGGTATTTAACATCTCCTTAGTAACACGTTTTAGTGCGGGTCGGATCGTACATATTGATTTAAATTTTTGTTTTTGTTTATTTAACCACCTCAACAGGCCAGGAGGCCCAATAGCAGAGGGGAACAACATCGCAAACACCCAGACTAGAGAAAAATCAGTTTTTATTTTTGTGTTCTCACCGGGAATCGAACCTGGAACCACCGTATCGTGAGTCCAGCGTCTTAGGCATTACGCTACGGAGGCCGCCTATGTAAGAGATAAATTAAACGAAATACAAATTATATATGAATACCAATATAAATGGTGTTTTTTTTCCCGCTTAAGTCCATAATATATATTTATTACATTATATTCTTTTTTTAGATGGTTTATTTTAATTCTATCCCAATAATTGGCTTAAAAAATGTACGGAAATTTGAAGCATTGAAAATAAACCAAATATCTTAAAATATTGTTGAACTGAGGGGTTTGTTTCCATAGGTGTCAGGTTCTTCTATCACTTATACTTATCATACACTTTCCTTGGAAGTGATACGATAAAACTTGTAGGTAGATAAATTAATATAATTTGAACGAGTGGTAGCGTCGCGGTCTCTGAGTCCAGAGATCCCCGATTCGAATCTCCACTCCGCCGCGACTCGATTCCTATTTTCAAGCACGAGCCGCTTACATTGAAAATAGTATCTACAAATTTAAATATCTGTAAATATTATAAGATTGCATAGATTTCTTTTAAATAAAAAATATTTATACATATATGTATTAATATTGACCAATAACTAACTTTTTTTTTAAGTATCGGAATTAAAACTCATACACAAAACTCCATAAAACTGTTTATGGAGGTTCACATGTTATGATTCCGAATAATAAAAATCTTTGAGTCATTTGTAAAAAAACGTAGATCCCAACGTAGATTATAAAAAAATCTGCACAAAATCTATTAGATATAAAGAATTAAGAAAAATTACACAAATAATCTCTTCACCTGTACATATTATTTTTTAATTATTTAATAATCAATCATCCGAGATGACAGTTTGGACTAGATTATGTCCAAAATGATTGAATCTAGTTGATTAAAAACATATTTGCTGAAACATAAGATTTTTTTGATACAACTTCATTGTTTAATTATTATTATTAATCATTCTTAGTTGATATTTTACAAGTAGGTACCTACCTACATTAATTTTTTTAAACGTATTGTTTTGTCGTTAGATATCTAGAGAAGATATAATCAAATAACAATAATTAATAATAATAATTGTATGAATGGTTAATAATGTAAGTAATATGTTATTTCTTCTATACGTTTTAAAAAGCATACTAAACAAACATTATTTGTCACGTCAGCCAAACGTCCCGTCGCGTCGGCCATTCAATATTCCATTCAGGTTCTTAGTACGAATGCTCGGTGCTCGAATTTCGGTATTTTCCGCTACTCATACATTTGCAAACGGTGTACACGCACACACTCTCAGTTTCAGGGGTCGAAACAACACGACGCGTGACACACGAATAAACGACAATTGATAATATACATATACTACCCACATATATGCGTCACAACTGCGATGTATATAATTAATTGTTGGTAATCTAGGCCCTGGAAGACCTATACCAAAAGGATCGAATGATTTATTTACACATTTTACTCCCATAAACACTTTTACAACCGTATTTCAGTAAAATATTCAGATCTAAATTTTAAATTCTACACACACAAATGCATCCCATTCACATTCAGCTGTCAGGTGTCTCACTAGGTTTTTATTTCAGTAACATCAAAGATATATAACTAAATCCAACGGTAACGGAAAACGCAACAGGACCATATTGATGAATTCACAATTTTAATTAGTCTTTCAACATTTTGGGTGTGTTCAAATACTTGTACACAAATCTGGGTTTATTCCATGACGGGAGTTGATATATATATTTCATTTTTATATCTTTACAAAGATGAAGTAGATTTTTTTCCAAATTCGGGAATATGGATATTCAATCAATCAATAATAAAATAAACAACATTTTGACTGTGTCCAAATACTTGTAGACAAAAACTGGATTTCATCCATTACGGGCTAATAATTACAATTTGACATCTCAACAGAGACGACAAGTTTGGAAGGGAATATGGATACCTAGGCGTTTACAGGGCTTATGACCTCATTACCTCATTATTAATGCATCATCACTCGCCATTATTAAGGCTGTATCATCTGCAAACAAATACATTTCGCAATCTTGGGTTAATTTTTTTGACTATTGGTATAAATTAAATTCTCATTTGGTCCGAGAATTAGCCGTTGGGCGATTCCGGTTTCTAGAGTCTTCTCGTCACTTAGGGTTTTGTTCATTTTTACTTTCATTTTTCTTTAGTGTACAGATAGTCTTGTAGAAGTATTTTTATATTTCCTCGTATTCCGTTTTTGTCCAAACCTCGTTACCTAAAAATGATACTTATCACCATTTTATGAAAAAAATGTACTTCAACCATCTTGGATCTGAAAATAAACGCTAAATTCGAAATCAGAGCCCCCGAGAACCATTAAAACGATACCCAACATCATTTTATGAAAAAAAGTTGCGTCCGCCATCTTGGATCCAAAAATAAACGCTATATTCGAAATCAGAGCCCATAAAAACCATTAAAACGATACCCAACATCATTTTATAAAAAAAAGTTGCGTCCGCCATTTTGAATCCGAAAATAAACGCTAGATTCGAAATCAGGGCCCCGGAAAACCCTTTAAACGATACGCGACATCATTTTTTTTTAAAAAGTGGCGTCCGCCATCTTGGATTTTAAAATAAACGCTAGATTCGTAATCAGGGCCCTTTGAAACCCTTTAAACGATACCCCACATCATTTTATGAAAAAAAGTTACATCCGCCATCTTGGAATAAAAAATAAACGCAAGATTCGAAATCAGGACCCTTAAAAACCCTTAAAACGATACCCAACATTATTTTATGAAAAAAAGGTGCGCCCGCCATTTCGGAATTTAAAAAATCCAAATGCTCTACATGGGAAGAAATTATGTAATGGTGATGATAATTATAAAATTAAAAGAAAAAATGAAAAGTAATTCGGCATTCTACAAATGGAATATATATATTTCGGGAATTGTGCTCCCTATAACATAGTGGTAGCGCATTTGGCTACCGTGCATGAGGTCGCGGGTTCGATTCCCGTCAAGATGAAATATTTATTTACATGATATTTTCATATTAATATTTCATGTGCGATACCTTGGACTGGTACTGAAGCGTAAGATTGATCATCCTACCTTCATGGCTCCCGATGACAAACGGCAAAATTGCGGTTTATCGGGACGGCATTATTTTTTGTTTTCTAATGTTATGTTTATTTTCTCAATAAAGAACACTTCTCCATGTAATAAAATGGTCAATATACACTGTACTTGCTGTACCGTTGGGTGCGGATAAGGGAAAGTAGTAATAGCATATAAAGATTATTATACAAAAACAGTAAATTTGTTGTTTTCTATCAAATAAAATATAACATAAAAATACTTGATTTTATCACCAATGGTTGAAACCACTGGTGTTTGTGTACGTATACGCATTTTGAATTTTAGGACCAACGGACGTGACCTTCCCGTCCGAAAGCCGAATGGCGAATGACTTTTGAATTTTGAATCGGCGACTGATTCGAAACAAAATCTTACAATAGTAATTTGTATGAAAAAAATCTTCAAAAAAAAATAGCGTCTGTTTGAAAACGTATTGCGGAAAAACTGAATTGTTTTTTGCCATTATTTTTAATTACAGGATGAATAATTATATTTTTAATAAACTGGTATTCTTTTAGAAATGAGGTGTCACTAATAAAGAAACGCCGGCTCAAACGCCACAACGCTATTCGAGAGAGGTTTTCATAAAATTCGCGAATTGTTTGTGACGTAATTATAGTATTTAAGAGAAAAATTTTTAATCACAGGAAACATCATTATGTTGAGTAGCAAAAAACTTTTTTTTATCATAGAAATATAAGTAATTACACATTTAAAACCCAAAACGCCTAACCCGGTTTCGGATCGTTTCGGATCGTTTCCCCTTAAAGCGCATGTCTCGTAGACAGACGTAGTCGGACAGAAAACTGTACAGTTACTTGAGCAGTTTGCAAACTGTCCCGTATATGCGAAAACTGCGTGGAATATTGAATAGTCCGCGTGACGTTTGGCTGACATGACAAAATTAATGTTTGTTATTATTATTTTAGTATTTTTGGAAATAATACGCGAAGGTTAATGTAAAATCACATAAAAGTATTTCAGTTCATGGTTATCCTGGTCCCATTTTAAGGGTATAGGGTAAAACATGATTTTTTCTAGTATTGATATGTACCTACGCCTCATTTTCTCATTCGCGATTTCCGGTCTAAATTACCTACGTTTATTCTACTACTTACCGTGTTCACATAATATATCAGATTACTAAAGACAGGGGAGTAGTCACACGGATCGGCAAAAGAGAAATCTCATGTAATTTCACGATAAAAAGGTATAAGGATCATTGCGCAGCCTTTTACAATTTGCGGAGAAATTGTACAAACTTCTCAGAAAAATTATCTGGCAAGCTCACATTGATTACCAGCTTCAAGCTTATGAAGATCTCATTGAAAAATACCTAATGCATTTTTATTTTAATAAATATACGTTTTTTAAAGGGGAACTCAGATCTATAGAATAAAAGTGTGTCATTGTTATAGATAAACGTTGCTTTATTTACAATATATACCTATCTAAGGTGCAATCATTGTAAGTACAGGTAACTTTCACAAAAAAATTTGCAATTTTTAAACATAACTTTACTGTAAGCAGACAATTTAGTTAGCTTTTGTTGAAAAATTACTGTTATCTGTTTTATAATAAAATATTGTGCTTTATACTCCCATAATCTATAGTACTTATTTATATAAAAAGAAAAATAGTAATGAAAATCGTAAAAAAATGCGTATGTGGTTTAATATTTACACATTTTCAAATTAGCCTTTTTACTATTTTTTATTTTTATTTTTAACGAAATGTAAACACATCAAAATTGTTATTATTATTCACACTATCTGTGTACAGTGTACATACGTTCATAATCATGTTTTTGTTTGTT